>CAUYQV010104988.1:0-10114 GCA_963574575.1 Galagoides demidoff | reverse complement strand
CTGTATCTATGACTACCTGAGTTGTAACCCCCCTTAACCAGCCACCTTTCGCTTCTGTAATATGCTTACACAAAGCCTATAAAAGGCAACTCACCCTCACACTTGGGCTGCTGACTGTCTCTCGGAGCAGCAGCCCCTGCAGTAGGTAAAATAAATTACCAATAATTAACCTAAGTGGGGGTCCGAGTCTATTTTTCCAGGTCCCCTAAGTTATTTCATTCCCTCCACAAAACAGCCTACTTTTTCAGAAAGACCTGGATGCGTCAGGAGCAGGTGCCGAGTGTGTGGGGAGCCGAGTGTGCCTGGGAGCAGGCCCCACTACCAGCGGCACCGCTTTCCTTCTGGAATCTCAGCACACCAGGGAGAACAGAGCAGGGGCAGGTGCACGGCCAGGCTGGGATCTGCTAGGAGGCAGATCAGGGCACTCACGCTCAGATTCTCTAACAGACGACAATACTGTCCACAAACACTCAAAGCTCACGTTCTGCCGTCAGAGACAGAAGGACGCCTATCAATTAGACTCCCGCCTGCGACAGGAGCCTCAGATCTGCTGGATAAAACCATCGACATATTCTCTATACCAGCCTCTGGCACAGCAGTCCCCAGGACAGACGAGCCCACAGACAGCCAGGGTGGGGCGGGGCTCCCAATATGCCAAGCGGCCGCAGGGGGGAAACGACCCACCGTGTGGGACTTCCCCAACTCCACAAGCGGCCAGAGCCAGCAGTGCCCACCTGAATGTTCTTTTTCCTTGGATGTCTCACTTCAGAAGCCGGCACACAGTTTGGAAATTTCCCATTTTGTGGATGATCCAGATGTACCAGGTCTGGGCAGTGGGAGTGACATGTGTATTTACCCTCTGAAAGAGAAAGAGGTTAGATGTGTGTGAGTCTCCATCCACCTGACAGGCAGAGAGCAAGGTAACCCACCCCTCAAAAACAGTCCCTGCCCTGGAGTGATACAGATGGGGGCATGCAGGGCCACCTGTCCACAAAACAAAATGCCCAGCCTTTAAACGCAGACTGCCATATGGCCTTCTCTTAAGTCCAGCCATAATATCTTGGAATATCTTTAGCAAAGACAAGACATTGAGCTACCATAGATACTTTTTTTGCAATTTATAAATTGAGACGAAGTCCACATAAAATTCATTACTTTAAAAGGTAAAATTTTGTGGGTTTTAGTACATTAACACTGGGGTGCGACCCTCACTGCTGTCTCATCTCAGAGCATTTCTACCACTCCAGAGAGAAGCCTGGCACGTTACAGGGGCTCCTGACTCCCCAGGCCACCACTAATCTCCTTCCTGTTGCTATGGATTTGCCTATCCTGGAAATTTCACATGAGGGACACGGTACAGTATGGGACCTCTGGGTTCTGGATGTTCTCAGTGCTCTGTCAGGTCGGTGCTATAGCACAGAGCGGCCTTTGGTTCTTTCTGAGGCTGGATGATGTACCGTTTGTAAATGGACTGGATGTCATTTATTCACTCATCCGCTGATGGACACTGGGCTGGTGTTCCCTTTTGGGCTCTCATGAATAATAGCCAAATATTCATGTACACATTTTCATCATCTTTTCAATTTTGGGGGTATACACCAGGAAGTTGAATTTCTGAGTCATGTAGTAATTCTGTATAACCTTTTGAGGATGTGCCAGTTTCCAAGGTAAATACAGCAGAACATCCATAGTTGACCCCCCTGCACTGACCACCTCCTCAAGGTGACCTAATTTTCACAGACCGGACACACACCACATGTATGTGTCTGTACAGCCGGCCTAGTTCCTTATGATGACCACCTCCATATGTTGACCACTTTGTTACAGTCCCTTGGGCAGTCAACTTACAGAGGTTCTACTGTATTTTCTTTTTTTTTTTTTTTTTATTTTGAGACAGAGTCTCACTTTGTGGCCTTCAGTAGAGTGCTATGGTATCACAGCTCACAACAACCTCAAACTTTTAGGCTCTAGTGATTCTCTTGCCTCAGCCTCCCAAGTAGCTAGAACTACAGGCACCTGCCACAATGCCTGGCTAGTTTTAGAAATGGGGTCTTGGCTTAGCACCTGTGGCTCAAGTGGCTAAGGCACCAGCCACATACAGCTAAGGTGGCAGGTTCGAATCTAGCTGGGGCCCGCCAAACAACGATGGCTGCAACCAAAAAAAAAAAATAGCCAGGCGTTGTGGGGGGCGCCTGTGGTCCCAGCTACTTGGGAGGCAGAAGCAGGAGACTCGCTTGAGCCCAGGAGTTGGAGGTTGCTGTGAGCTGTGATGCCACGACACCCTACCCAGGGTGACAGCTTGAGGCTCTGTCTCAAAAAAAAAAAAAAAAAAAGAAATGAGGTCTTGCTCTTGCTCAGGATGGTCTTGAACTCCTGAGCTCAGGTGATCCATGAGTATTAGGATTACCAGTGTCAGCCTCCATGTCTGGCCTTCTGCTGTATTTTATCTCTCTCAGCTCGGCGTCTGTAGCTTAGTGGCTAGGACGCCAGCTGCATATACCAGAGCTGGGGAATTTGAATCCAGCCCTGGATGCCAAACAACAATGACAACTACAACCAAAAAATAGCCAGGTGTTGTGGTGGGTGCCTGTAGTCCTAGCTACTTGGAAGGCTGAGGCAAGAGAATCACTTGAGCCCAGGAGTTGGAGGTTGCTGTGAGCTGTGATGCCACAGGTCTCTATCCAGGGTGACATAGTGAAACTCTGTCTCAAAAAAAAAAAAAATTATAAAATAAAATAAAAATAAAACATCTCTCTCAGCTACATTATGACACACACATAAGAGCTGCCACAGCTCTACCCACCAGCAAATAGAATTCTCTCATCACCATCTGATAATGGAGCTCCTCCTGAGAGGGCTTAGCTACAAAGTACTGAAGGTGCTTTCTTAGGAAAGAACTTTGCATTTTAAAGCGGTGTCAGGGTAAGAAGAACCCCAGAGGAAAATCTAGAGTGGAACTCTGCATGTAGCGCCCATTCTAGCCCTGGATGAAGCAGTCTGTGTCGTCACCATTACACAGAGGTTCTGTGCTGATGTCAGGATGAAATCTATACGCAACAGGGGCTTGGCTTACAACCCAGAGGTAACTGAGAGCCACAGTCTCCAGAGTTGGACTCAACTAACATGCAGAGATGCATTCCTCATGCGTGGGCACATGCTCAAACCCACACAGGGATAGCCGGTGCCCGGGGCTCGTGTGGACAAGCAGGCACGTGGCAGCAGGACACTCATGTCCACAGTGCAGGGTGGCAAGGGCGGATCCACAGGACACACCCCAGTCAGCCCAGCAGGTCAAGGAAGGCTCGACTTCATTTGCAGTGACGCTTGAGATGCAGTGGCCTAGGGACTGGCCAGGCAGGGCTGGGGAGGTGTGAGAAGGGCGTTACAAGCAGAGGAAGCAGATATGCCAGTGATGGGGCCTGGACACAGAGGGGCCCTGTGTCCAGGCGGGGTTGATCAGATCAACTGTACGTTGGGGCAGAAGATCCTGAAGAGCCCTGCAGGGTTAAGCGAGAGGCCCACGGGGAACACTGGGGATGTTTTAAGCAGGTCTGTACCATAAGAAGTCCGTGGCACCTTGACCTGCGACCTTTGGGAGGCCAACAGGAGGACCGACAGAGCCCAGGAGGTGGGCAACCTGGTGAGACCCCATCTCTACACACAACACCAACAAATGAGCCCGGTGTGGATGTGAAGCCGCTGTGAGGCAGCCAGCGCTGTGGTCCTCCAGTGAAACCAGGGATCACGTTTACCCAGGAGACCGGGAGACACACAGTGTGCTGAGAATGCTAATTTGCTGCTTTCAGGCACCCTTGGTAGCAGCACAGATTAAGACAGGGTTCCTCAGGAGGGGGTCTGGGGACCTGCAGGCGCACCTTGTGCACAGACGCTGCTCTGTGTACAGGGCCACGGCCGGTGGCACCCCGCATCCAGTGCCATTCCAACAGCAGGCGCTCACTTTGTGTCTCTGTATCAGTCTTGGTAATTCTCACAATATTTAAAGCTTTTGCACGCTGACTACGTCTGCTGTCGTGACCTGTGATCAGTGATCTCTGCTGTTACCACTGCCCTGTTTGGGGTACCATGAACCGTGCCCTTATGAGACAGCAAACTGAATCAATAAACCGTGTGTGCCCTGCCTGCTCCCCCAGCCGACCAGCTGTCCCCCATCTGGCTCCCTCTCCTTCGGCCCCCCTGTTCCTTGAGACACAGCAACACTGAAATTAGGCCACTTAATAACCTTACAGTGGCCTGTACATGTTCAAATGAGAGAAAGAGTCACATGTCTCTTACTTAAATCAAACCATAGAAACAATGAAGCTTACTGCAGAAGTCCTGCCGAAAGCCACGAGTAGGCCTCCGGCACCAGACTAGGCCTCCGGCACCAGACGGCCACAGTGTGCAAAGGGAATGTTCTTGAAGCAAATAAATGTGCTATTCCAGCAAGCACACGAATGATAAGAAAGTGAGATGGTCTCACTGCTAGTATGGAGGAGTGAATAGTCTACACAGATGGTCATACTGGCCACAACATCCCCTCCAGCCAAAGCCTGATCCAGAGAGAGGCCCTGACTCAGTTCTACAAGGACTGAGGAAGCTGCAGAAAAAACATTTGAAGCTAGCAGAGGCTGGTTCATGAGGTTCAGGAGAGAAGCCGTCTCTGTAACACCCAAGTTCAGGTGAAACAGTGCTGATGGAGAAGCCCCGCACGTCGTCCAGAAGATCTTGCTGAGATCACTGATGAAGGTGAAAACAAGAGATATTCAATGTAGACTAAATAACAGGACAGCTCTACTGAAAGCAGGTGCCCTCTCGACCTTCACAGCTAGAGAGGAGAAGTTGGGGTCTGGCTTTGACGCTTCTGAGGACAGTTGAAGCCAAAGCTTGTTACCATTCTGAAAATCTTACAGACTTAAGAATGATGCTAAATCTACAGGCTCTATCTGTACATGGAGCAATGAAGTGTGGACGGAGCACATCTGTTTCCAGCAGGGTTTACTGATATTTTAAGCCCACTGTTGAGACTTGTGCTCAGAAGAAGATATTCCTTTCAAAATATTATGGCTCATTGACATCACACCTAGTTACCAAGATGACATCACAGCTAGCTACCAAGATGACATCACACCTAGTCACCAAGATGACATCACACCTAGTCACCAAAATGACATCACACCTAGTCACCAAGAGCTCTGCTGGAGACGGAAAAGGAGCTGAGTGCTATTTTCATGCCTCCAACATGACATCCATTCTGTGGCCTATAGATCAAGGAATAACTTTTATTTTTTGGCTTTTAAGTCTTATTATTTAAGAAATATATTTCATAAGGCTACAGTTGCCACCAATAGTGATTCCTCTGATGATTCCTCTGGGCTAAGTAAATTGAACATTTTCTGGAGAGCATTCACCATTCTAGGTGCCATGAAAAACTCTCGTAATTTGTGGGAGAAAGTAAAAATATCAACGTTTACAGGAACTTGGAAAAAGTTGATTCCAGCCCTCATGGATGACTTTGAGGTGTTCAAGACTTCAGTGGAAAGTTTGAAAAATACTTAAAAAAAGACTTGAGTGGAGAAGGAACTGCGGATGTGGTGGAAATAGCAAGAGAACAGAGTTGGAGGTGGAGCCTCAGACGAGCCCGAACCGCAGTCTCATCATAAAACCCGAGTGGGTGAGGGGCTGCTTCTCATGGGTGAGCAAAGAAAGTGGTTCCTTTTGTTTTTTTTGTAGAGACAGAGTCTCACTTTATCGCCCTCAGTAGAGTGCTGTGGCGTCACAGCTCACAGCAACCTCCAGCTCTTGGGCTTAGGCGATTCTCTTGCCTCAGCCTCCCAAGTAGCTGATACTACCGGCACCTGCCACAATGCCTGGCTATTTTTTTGTTGCAGTTTGGCCAGGGCTAGGTTTGAACCCACCACCCTCGGTATATGGGGCCGGCACCCTACTCCCTGAGCCACAGGTGCTGCCCCAAGAAAGTGGTTTCTTGAGACGGAATCTTCTCCCGGTGAAGATGCTGAGAATGTTGTTGAAATGACAACAAAGAATTTAGGGTATTCCATAAACCTAGCAGGTGAAGCAGTGGCGGAGTGTGAGAGGACCAACTCCAGTTTTGAAGGAAGTTCTATTGTGGGTAAAATGTTACCATCACAGGCTGCAGAGAAACTTTTCCTAAAGAGTCAGTTAAACTTGAGTGTAGTCTTATTTTGAGAAATTGTAAGCTGGGTGTGTTGGTGGCACTCTGTGGTCCCAGCTACTCTGGAGGCTGAGGCGGGAGGACCCTGGGAATTCAAGGTTACAGTGAGCTGTGATGGCATCTCTGAACACTGACCCTAAAAAGAAAAACCTCAAACTAGTGTTACGGGTTGAATTGTGTCCCCTTCCACAATTCGGGTGCTGAAGTTCTGACCCCCAGGACCTTCAAATGGGACTGTATTTGGAGACGGGGCATTAAAAGAGGTGATGAAAATGAGAGTGGTCCCATGGACGGGCCCTCATTCAGTGTGACTCATTAGTCCTTGCAAAAGGGGAGACGAGGACGCAGATACCACACAGAGCAAGGCACCGTTACGTGAGGACCCAGACAGAGGAGGCCATCAGCAAGCTGAGGGGAGAGGCTTCGGAAAAAACACCTGCCAACCTTGACCTCAACTTCCAGTCTCCACAACTGTGGGAAAATAAACTTGTGTTGTTGTTCAAGCTGCCCAGTGGGCTCTGTCTTGTCCTGGCAGCCCTACCGCACTAGCACAGTGAGTCCCCACTCTGCGGACAGGTTCTCAGAGACTGCCACGTGAAGTTAAGCCATGTATAAGGAAACCCGTTTTCTTCCCTTGCCAACGTTACAATGAAACGTCACTGAACTGAACTGTTACTCAGGGATCCACTGCACGGATTTCCCCTAAAGTTGCAATTTCCAAGAGCTAACCCGTGATGTTGAGTGAGGACTCACCATGCAGTAGTGTGGTGGGGATTCTGATACCAAGAAGGAGGATTCTAAGCTGCCCTGCAGGCTGCCTTCCATGAGCTGGGAACACTGGCTGAGCTCTGAACAGGCTGAGACTCTGGTGCTGGGGGGACCCAGGGAAGTCAGATTGTCCGGGACGTGGCCGGTGATGTGAGCCCAGAGCCGGGGGGAGACCTGACGTGGGCTGGAGGTGGGCATTTACTTGTTGAGTGGGAAGACTCACACGGTGTGGCTGGGAGCAGTCTGCCAGGGAGTGCCCTTCTTTTGGAAAGACCTCAGTCGACCAGCTGGTCTGACGCTGAGTTCTGTCTCCCCTTCCTACTATACCAGCCACCAGCCTCTGTCTCGCTGCCGTCCCACTCAAGTTACCTGGGTCCATGAGGCCAAGGGGACCACGGGGCCTCCTGGGAGGCTTGCAAGCACCGTGTCACTGTCTAAAATGCTGTAGGAGCTCAGCGAGGTGGCCTTTCTCTCTAGTCTAGTGGGAACTGGGCAAGGACGCTGACACTGATGGGTGCTCAGAGTAGGTGTTAGAGGGAGACGAAGAAGAAAGTCCGAGGTAAGAGGAGAAAAAAGCAAGAACACGGGCAAGAAAGTCAAAGTTAGAGAAGTTTCTGAAGGACAAACAGTTCAGCAAGGTGATCTCACGGAGAAGCATGGAGCAGAGGGCGGGGGATTTGGCTGCCAGGAAGTCAAGGAGCAAAGAGATCACCCTGAAGTGAGTAGGAGAGGAGGGGAGGGGGCGTGGAGAGGAGGGGAGGGGGCGTGGAGAGGAGGGGTGGGGCATGGAGAGGAGGGGTGGGGCATGGAGAGGAGGGTAGCGGTGTGGAGAGGCCGGGTGGGGGCACAGGCGAAGGCCAGTTCTTCCAGAAGCCTAACTGCTCTGCTGGGCAGAGGGTAACGTGGAACAGGGCCAGACACTACCTAGCCCGGGCCTGGGCACTAACTAGGTCCTTTTTTACTCAGTAAAATTCAGACGTGACCCTGACAGGGGAAAGGGACACGGAATCCCTCACCCATCTGCTTGTCTGCCCTAGAACAGAGCTAGAATCAGGATCTTAGAGGATTCCTCATTTAAACTCAGAAGAGAATGGAATATATGAAACATTCCAATTCCTAACTCCATCCTCTCCCCTTCCAAGATTGTGCGTTAAAGCTTTTATTTTATTATTTTGTGTCCCTATATAACAATAAGCCCAGCATAGAGAAATCAGGTCATCAAATATGAAATGTCCCATTTCAAATCAAAAGGTCAGTTTATCGTATCTTGAACAAGAAGCAGCACAATTAATTAAAGTTTGTGCCTAAACTATCAACACAGTTTCGCCATTTTATTTTATTTTGTATTTATTTATTTTTTGAGAGAGAGTCTCACTACGCCCTCAGCAGAGTGCAGTGGCATCACAGCTCATAGCAACCTCAAACTCCTGGGCTTAAGTGATTCTCTTGCCTCAGCCTCCTGAATTGCTGGGACTACAGACACCTGCCACAACACACGGCTATTTTTCAGTGGTAGTCATTGTTGGTTAGCAGGCTCGGGCTGGGATTGAACCCCTGGCTTTGATGTATGTGGCCAGCACCCTACTCACTGAGCTATGGGCGCCGAGCCAGTTTTGCCATTTTAATAGAGGCTTGTTTATGGCAGTTGTGAAGAAGCTTGGAGAGCCAATGTTAATGAAATCGCCAAAGGCACCTCCCACAGCTTGCTGAGAATTGACCATGTCTCCTTATAAGAAGTGGTCCACCTATGGTGCATCTTACAAGGGTACGTGTGAATCTTTCTAAATGCAGAATATAAATGTCTTAGCACAATAACTAAGAAAATGCCATGAAGGCTATGTTTTTTTTTTTTTTTTTTTGAGATGGAGCCTCAAGCTATCACCCGGGGTAGAGTGCTGTGGCATCACAGCTCACAGCAACCTCCAATTCCTGGGCTCAAGCGATTCTCCTGGTTCCGCTTCCCAAGGCTGGAACTACAGGCCCTGAACTACAATGTCCAGCTATTTTTTGGTTGCAGCCGTCATCGTTCCTTGGATTCGAACCTGCCAGCTCAGGTGTATGTGGCTGGTGCCTCAGCTGCTTGAACCACAGGCGCCGAGCCCATGAAGGCTAAATATGTCAAATTGTATATAAAACCAGCACACTATATCCCGTGGCTGCATTAATGTACACAGCTATGATTTAATAAAAAAAAAAAAAGTGGTCTAAACCCTGAAGAAGTGGGGGTCTCATGGGGCAAGGTCTGGTGGGCACAGTGGGTGACCATGCAGTCCTCGTCCACCTTCCGTAGTTTGAGCAGCGTGTTTGTCTGACACGAGGTCAAGCGTTGTCTTGCAAGAGGACCATCCTGTCTCTAGTGACCAGTCTTGGCTGGTTAATCACAGCATCCTCCCCGTGTCGTCCAGTTGGCTGGGGTGGACATGTGCTGTAATCGACTGACCAGGACTGACAGAGCTGTGGTGGGGAATTGTCAGGGTCCCTTCATGGTCACCACTTGTGGGGCGGGACTGGCCAGGTCTCCAGCCCCCACTTACTTAGGTTCCAGATGTGGACCACTAGGCTACCTTGCTCAGGAACAATTGCTTTTAGGTGCCTGAGGGCTATTTGCTTTAGCAGAAGGGAGAGAGAGAGAGAGACAGTATTTTAGGAAGAAAAGCAGTCTTAGAAAGAAGAATAGATCTTCGCAGTCTTTCGTAGAAAGAGACAAATGCAGGTGTTTTGCAGGAGAAGCGACAGTCAGAGTGATGGTCCATGATGGAACGTGCCTGCACTCCCCTCTGCCTCTCGTAGCTCTTAACACCACAGGTGCGGAGACTGCCAATCAGTGATGCTCTCATCTTGTGAGCTCTCATGTTTGTTAGGAGAGCCAAATCCCTCCCCATGCCCTTTTCACCAAGGTGTTACATTACTGAGCTATCCAGGTGTTTCTTAGAACTCTTACTCCTGGCCATACGCTATATGGGCTGCTACAGGTAATAGCAGCGCTAGACTGCCAAATGGACACCGTTAGCTTTTTTTTTTTTTTTTGAGACAGAGCCTCAAGCTATCCTCCTGGGTAGAGTGCCATGGCATCACAGCTCATAGCAACCTCCAACTCCTGGGCTCAAGCGAGTCTCCTGCCTCCGCCTCCCAAGTAGCTGGGACCACAGGCGC
>CAUYQV010104984.1:0-12281 GCA_963574575.1 Galagoides demidoff | reverse complement strand
GATTCTGTTACGCAGGTGATCCTACTTTGTCTGTCTCCACCATCCTACCTCCACTATCCTCTCCTTGTTTTTGGCACCTTATTTTAACCAGCTGAGCAAGCACTGCTCATTTTGAAAGCAGCACACAAAGTGGAATGATGGCTGATTTTGGCACTAAAAAAGCTGGGTTCAGGTCCAAGCTCCACCATTTGCCACATGAGAGATCAATACACCCATGGGGCAACTCAGGTGGTAAAGCTGGGATACAGTAGTGCCTCTCCTTTTTTCCTCCCCCACAGGAGTGTCATAGTGAAAGTTAATACCTCAAGTGTGCACCCAGACTGGTTTCTCCAACTGTATTCTCCTTCTCACCCAAGGACACCATCCAGCCATCCCATCCTCCCGCTCCTTCGTGCCTTTGCATTACCTTCTAAGCATTGTTCTTACCACTCTTTCTATGAACACGGTTTATCCCTCTCATATTTCAATTCAGTGGTTCCCTGAAGTGCTTTGAGCTTGTCACCTTTCTGTGGCTCTGTCTTACGACTGCGTGAGCTTTTACATTGCCCTCATTTCAAACACTTCTCATCCTCATACCGTCCAATTTCCTCACATGTGTTTTTGCTTTAATTCCTTTCATATCTTACTATCACTTATACTACAACATTACTCATTTCTTTTAGTTCTCAGCATTCACTGTGGTATTTTACATGTTTGTGTCTTTGATATTTTTCCCATTTTCAACACCAATCCTCTCTTTGAATGAGTCCTGCTCCTTTAAAAGCTCAAGTCAAGTAATGGCTAATAAAGTGATACAAAAAAAAAATTAGAAGTATAAGACTTGAAATGATATTATAATACAGGAAACTCAAAAGAATCAATAGAAAAAAATTAATACAAGCAATAAGAGAATTCAGTAAGGTAGCACAGTCAAAATAATACCTACAAATGTCCATTAATGGGAATGGAATGTTCAAATGAATTATAGTACTTTTGAAAGCACGTGTAGTGAGAATGAGATGGAGTCAGTCAGGCTATGGCATTCATGTCACTGCTGGTCTGATCATTTTAGGTCCTCAGTGACCTTGACCTCTGTCTCTCATTCTTACTGTTTTGTAAATTTAGCTCCCACCCTAAGATGCCTGTCTTGAGTAGTTTAGGTGGATTGATTTAGGAGATTAACTTTTGAACTGGAATGTTGTCCTAGGTCACTGAGTTATGTTGATTATTATTTAAAATAAGGGTTAATGTGATCTTTACTTTGAATTTTCATGTATAAAACTGTGATTTTGGAAATGGAAGAATAAAACAGTCTTAGAGAGGATACTCTCATTGTTCTCCAGAATCACCCATCTTCTGACAAAGTTTGGTGGACCTAGCCCCATCTCTGCATATTGGCTGACAGTGATAGTGGCCTTGTAAATCTACATAAAAGACCTTACCCTTGTAGGACGGTGCCTGTGGCTCAGTGAGTAGGGCGCCGACCCCATATACTGAGAGTGGCAGGTTCAAACCTGGCCCTGGCCAAACTGCAACCAAAAAACAGCCGGGCGTTGTGGCGGGCGCCTGTAGTCCCAGCTACTTGGGAGGCTGAGGCAAGAGAATCGCTTAAGCCCAAGAGTTGGAGGTTGCTGTGAGCTGTGTGATGCCACGGCACTCTACCAAAGGCAACAGAGTGAGACTGTCTCTACCAAAAAAAAAAAAAAAATTGTAAAGACCTTACCCTTGTATTGTCTTAGTCATCTTGAAAGCACATATGGTGAGAATAAGAAGACTAGGGCAGGCATGACTCATCTGGTCTGGTACTGTGCCTGATCTTCACCACCATCTCCCATTCTTACTGTTTTGTAAATTTAGCTCCTATCCTACCTTGAGTAGTTTAGATGAATTGATTTATGAGATTAATTTTTGCAGGCTTTTTTTTTTTGAGACAGAGTCTCATTATGTCACCCTCAGTAGAGTGCTGTAACATCACAGCTCACAGTAACCTCCAACTCTTGGGCTTAAGTGATTCTCTTACGTCAGTCTTCCAAGTAGCTAGGACAGACTACAGGCAGCCGCCACAACACCTGGCTATTTTTTTTTTCTTTTTGGTTGCAGTTGTCGTTGTTGTTTAGCAGGCCCCAGGCTGGATCCAAACCTGCCAGTCTCCATGTATGTGGCTGGCGTCCTACTCACTGAGCTATGGGCACCAAGCCTGTTTTGTTTTTTTTGAGACAGAATCTCACTTTGTCGCCCTCAGTAGAGTGCCCTGGCATCATTACAGGTTTGAGCCATGGTGCCCGGCCTTTTGTTTTGTTTATGATTTTTGAGACAGAGTCTGACTTGTTGCGCTTGGTAGCGTGCCCTGGTGTCATAGCTCACAGTAACTATGAAAGGGCCAGACCAGCGCCATTTTGTCATTTACTGCATAAGCTCTATAAAACCGCAGGGCCATTCCCTGCTGCCTTCCCCCACACCTGCATGCACAGCCATTAAGCCGCTGATTGAGACACCTTAGGCAGACAGCTGCCATACCACCATAATAGGTAATGAGTTTCAGTCCCTTGAACAGCTCCCATTGAAAGGGCCAGACCAGCGCCATTTTGTCATTTACTGCATAAGCTCTGTTAAACCGCAGGGCCACTCCCTGCTGCCTTCCCCTACACCTGTGTGCACAGCCATTAAGCCGCTGATTGAGACAACTTAGGCAGACAGCTGCCATACCACCATAATAGGTAATGAGTTTCAGTCCCTTGAACAGCTCCCATAATAGGTAATAGGTTTCTACTGAAATTCAGGTATTCTCCTTCAACTACCTAATTAGGCTACGCTACCTCTAGCCCCGGTTAAGAAATCCCCTGTACCAATCCAAATCTTTCTTTACTAGTGAAATCACTAACCACGAATGAAAAGTGTACTCGTACCCTCCTACCCTTCTTTGCTTTCTGTACCCCATAAAAACTTCCTCCACCCTGGGTTCGAGGCTCTACCTCGGTGTGTATGCCAGGAGAGTCCGGGCTCGGGCGTGGCCCGGGCCTGAAGGTTCGTCCTCGGCTTGCATGCCAGGAGAGTCTGGGCTTCCCGGGGCCTAAATAAAACTCACCTCTTGCTTCTTACATCGTCTTGGACCGTTTGCTGGAGGTTACCTGGGAGAATTTTCGGGCATAACAACTACTCTTGGGATCCAGTGATCTTCTTGCCTCATCCTCCCAAGTAGTCAGGACTCCAGGCACCCACCACAACACCCAGCTATTTTTTTTAGAGACAGTGTCTTGCTCTTGTAGAGGCTGGTCTTGAACTCCTGAGCTCAGGCAATCCACTTGTCTTGGCTTCCCAGAGTGCTAGGATTACAAGTGTGAGCCGCTGTGCCTGGCGTAGATTAACTTTTGGATTGAAATGTTTTGGGTCATGAGTTGTGCTGATTATTGTTTACATAGGTCATGGGTTCTGCTGATTATTGTTTAAGATAACGGTTAACGTGGTTTTCACTTAGAACTCAAATATATAAACCTGTAGTGTTGGAAATGGAGGAACAGAACAGTTTTGGGAGAGGCTACTCTCACTCCAGAATCCAGAATCTGGATTCCCAGAATCCCAGCCTTCTGACAAATAAGGCTTGGTGGACTTATCCTGGTCCCTGCATATTGGCTAACAGTGACAGGTGGTCGGACCCTCTTAATCTGGTAACAATCTTCTCATATCAGGCCTTTCCCCCACATTCTTCTTTCTTTGTTTCAATAAACGACAGTATTTAAACCTAGAGTCAAAGAGAAGTCTGTGAGATTTACTAATTTCTTTGGGTTATCGCCCATGTATACAGGAGGCATATATGTTAATAAACTTTTTTTTTTTAATGTTAATCTCCTTCATTTCAGGGGTCTGTCCCAACCAAGAATGCTGGGCGTAGACAGGAAATTATTGTATCCTCCCGTATACTATATATTGACATGGAAATAATCTATAACATTATGTGGCTAAATTTTAAGAGCAAATTGTATAACAATGTGTATAATATGGCACTTTTTGTGTAAAGGAGGGGGAGGGACAAATATATTTGTATAAAGAAACTCTTGAATGCAACAAGAAACTATAGCCTGGGCATGGTGGTTCATGCCTGTAATCCTTGAACTCTGGGCGGCTCTGGGTGGATTGCCTGAGCTCAGGAGTTTGGGACTGGCCTGAGCAAGAGCAAGACGCTATCTCTGAAAATAGCCAGGCGTTTTGGCAGACGCCTGTAGTCCCCAGCTATTCAGGAGGTTCAGACAAGAGAATTGCTTGAGCCCAGGTTTCTGTGGGCTATGACACCACTTTCCCAAGGGAGACAAAGTGAGACTGTCTTAAAAAAAAAAATACTCTTTCCATTATGTACATATTCATTTCTCCTCCAAGTCATTTCCTTGGTTTAGAGCAGTGGTTCTCAACCTTCCTAATGCTGGATATATTTTCGTTGTTACAAAGGGGGTGGGACCCACAGTTTGAGAACCGCTGGTTTAGAGACACATTAGTTACTCAAACTGATTGGCTTCTTAGAAGAGGTGTCCTTATATCAGGGAAATCAATCTTTAGTCAATTTTCAGTTAGGTGTTGTTTATGTTTTAGATTTGATTATTGATTTGCTTCTCTCCATTCTAGATTTTCTTGTAGTTTCTGGCCTCCATCCAGGCCAATGTGGATGAATGGAGTTTTTTTTTTTTTGAGACAGAGTTTCACTATGTTGCCCTTGGTAGTGGGCAAGCCATGGCATCACAGCTCACAGCAAACTCCAACTCTTGGGCTTAAGCCATTCTCTTGTCCCACCTCCCAAGTAGCTGGGACTATGGACACCCACTACAACGCCAGGCTATTTTTTTTGTTGCAGTTGTCATTGTTATTTAGTTGGCCTGGGCTGGGTTTGAATCCATCAGCCTTGGTGTATTGGCTGGTGCAGTAACCACTGTGCTATGGGTGCCCATTCCAGTGCTCAGAATGGAGTTCTGATGTGTTAATGACATAAAGCCTTCGTTAGAATTTATCCAAAAGACCACTGACAACAACTGCTCCAGAGAGTGCCACCAGCATTAGCAACGAGAGAAAGTAAGAGGAGTAGATTCTTTTCTTGGAGCAACTGGGTGCTTATTTGGTTGTTTTCTTTATGTTTCCTCTTCTCTTCTAGACCTCCCATTTTCTTTCTTTTTTTTTTTAATTTTTAAAAGTATTTTTTATTTATCTGCCTGATAAGTGGTCAATAGGCATTTCCAATTTTTCTAGGTTTATTCAACAATTGAGAACCTTTGTTCATTTCAATAATTTTTCTTGGTCTTCATTCAATATTTTTCTTTTTTAAATTTTATTTCAGAATATTACAGTATAATCAGAAAAATGGTATAAGGACCAAGTCCAGGGATGTTGTAACATTAAAAAAATATTTTTTAAAAATTTCCAAAATATTTACAAAATATGCTCCATGGGTTGCCACCTCCGTATGGACCTCCCGTTTCCTAACTTACAAATGACTTTATTTCTTTTCCAAACTAAAGGATGAGAACAGAAGATTCTTCTTTCATATCCAGAAACCAAAACTCATGGTATTTATCCCCAAACATCTATTTTTCTCTCAAATTTGTCTAATGCTGTATCCACATTTATAAAATGCTATGTTTCCTATGGCCACTATTTTTTTTTTTTTTTTTGAGACGGAGCCTCAAGCTATCCCCCTCGGTAGAGTGCCATGGCATCACAGCTCATAGCAACCTCCAACTCCTGGGCTCAAGTGAGTCTCCTGCCTCTGCCTCCCAAGTATCTGGGACCACAGGCACCTGCCACAACGCCCGGCCATTTTTTGGTTTCAGCCATCATTGTTGTTTGGCGGGCCCGGGCTGGGGATTCGAACCCGCCACTTTAGGTGTACGTGGCTGGCGCCTTAGCCAATTGAGCCACAGGCGCCGAGCCTCCTATGGCCACTATTGATTTGATCACTTCAACGTGAACTATTAGAGGACCTCTTGTATTCCTACCATAACATCAGCCATCAAAAATACAAGTTATAAATCAAGGATCTTGCCAGTCTGTAAAAACTATCACTTTGAACTCCTGCAATTTTCATACTTGAAATTCAAACAAATGAAGACTGACTTAGAGACTGTTGTAAACTAAAAGCAAATCTGAAGCCCCTCCAGCTGACTGAATGGGCCCTTGTCTTGCCAAGGGGACCCTAGAAATACCTGAAAGCTGAGATGCTGGCCATAAAAAGGGAGGTCAGTCATGGCCCCTTCTCTTCTTGGACATATTCTTTGGTTTTTTATTTTTTATTTATTTATTTTTTAGAGATAGAGTCTCACTTTGTCACCCCCAGTAGAGTGCTGTGGTGTCACAGCTCACAGCAACCTCCATATCTTGGGCTTAAGTGATTCTCTTGCCTTAGCTCCCAAGTAGCTGGGACTACAGGCACCTGCCACAGTGCCCAGCTATTTTTATTTTTTTTTTGTTGCAGTTTGGCTGGGGCCAAGTTCAAACCTGTCATCCTCAGTATATTGGGCCTGCACCCTACCCACTGAGCCACAGGTGCCACCCAGATATATGCTTTGTAACTCCTTATCAGTCCTAATGCTCCACAACATAAGCTTAAACCACACCTCAGGTCATCAATTTACTTTAGCAATCACTTGACCCACCTATAACCTGTAATCCCCTGTGTGGAGATGTCCTGGTTTTTCAGGACAAACCAACGTATGCCTTCCATGTATTGATTTATGACTTTAGATGTAATTTCTGTCTCCCTGAAATGTACCAAACCAAACTGTAACCCAACCACAGGGAGTCCATTTGCTCAAGGTTTCTTTGGTATCTATCTCTGGGTCATGGTCACATGTATTTGGCTCAGAATAAACTTCTTTAAATTGTTTTACTGAGTTTGGGCTCTTTTCTGTTGACACTGGCAACAAATCCTCGCAACACACTGGGACAGATGTCACAAAACAGGTATGAACAGAATGTGGTGAGAACATCAGGGAAGGAGTAAATTATTCCATGGGGTTTCCAATAGAAGCTTCTCAGAAGAAAAGGAACGGGGTCTTGAAGGATGACCAACAGTTTTGCAAAGCAGAGGAAGAGAGAGAAGGAGTTACTACTGGCAGAGGAAAGAACATGTGTCTAAGTTCCAAGTCTTGACAGGCATGTGACCTAGTGAGGAAAAAGTAGGAAGGCTAGTAGAGCTAAACTGGAAATGCCAGGCCATTTGCAATAATCCACTAGAGTAAGAAATGCAGCTTAGACTCAGGTGTGGAAGAATGGATGAAGAGAAGGGCTAAATTTAGGATACAGCTAGGGTGGAGAGTGGATACATTTAGATGAAGGGTGGGCAGGAAATAAGGGTGACTGAAGTTTCAACCTTTGGAGAGTTGTGTGTTAACACCATGAGCAGAGGAAGGTAACCCAGGAGGCAGCAGGGCTGGGCTCAGTCAGCAGAGTTGGGACACTGCAAATCCATTGAATGACCTCTTTGGTCTAAATCTAAATGAATGCTTGGTGCCTTTTCCTGTTGTGACCACCTTCTACTCTTCCTTGAATTTCTCTTTTCTCTTAATTTCCACGACACTATTTTTCTAAATTTCCTCTGCTCTTTCTGTCCCTCCTTTCCCAGCATGTAGAGGAAGAGGAACAATGAAACGAGGTGAAGCGTTCTTGGCCCGCTGTTCATCTCTCTCATTATCTGGTAACTTCCCACCTCACAGCTCTTCAGTTACTAGCTATGGGCTGCTGACTTCTTTTTCTTTTTTCTCTTTCTTTTTTTTGAGATAGTCTCACTCTGTTGCCCCAGGCTATAGTCTGTGGGATGAGCCTAGCTCACAGCAACCTCAGACTCCTGGGTTAATGTGATTCTCCTGCCTCAGCCTCCCGAGTAGCTGAGACTACAGGCACCTGCCACATGCTCAGATAATTTTTTCTATTTTTTGTAGAGACAGGGCCTCTTCCTTGCTTAGGCTGGACTGGAACTCCTGAGCTCAAGTGATCCTCTCACCTCAGACTTCCAGAGTGCTAGGATTACAGGTGTGAGCCACTGTACCTGGCTCGAGATGCTGACTTGTAACTCCAAGGCACAACCTACATCTTCCTTGTGGGTTCCACACCTTTCTGTGCAACTAACTACTAACATTTCTCCCTGGGTGTCCTGCGGGCACTTCAAAAATCAATACCCACCTGTGCTCATCTTCCCTAGCCAGCACCTGCTTCTCCCTGTGTGTGCCTCATCTCAGCAAACGACCTCTTTATCCACCTGGTTCCCCAGGCTGCTCTAGATCCCAAGTCCTATGAGTGCAGGGACCAATTCATTCTTGACTGACATTGGTTTAGTGAGTGGCCCACACATTGCAGACACTCAAATATTAGTACAGTAACTGAAGGAGGCAGAATGGGCTCTTAGTTTTCTGGCTTTTGTCAACTCTCAAGGAATACAAGTCATCTCTACCCTTCTCCCATCCCACTGTAGCCTGATGAATCAAATTAGGCAATGTTTGCTTCAGAGAGCCTTCCCTGATCACAACCCCACCTCCCACCTGGTCGGCTAAGTCTTATAGCTTCCTGTATATGTCTTCACCATATCACATAGCAAATGGTTTCCACTGCAGTTTCACCCACCAGCTCCTTGAGGGATGAAACAAATGTCTACTTGTTTGGCAGAAGGAAGGAAGGACAAAGCAACAGACATTCTGAGGGAAGTATCTAGATACTCTGAGAGTTGTGGCAGAGAGGAATATTAATTACTCGTGGTAATGCCCCAGAAGTGATTGCTCTGGCCCTGGGAGATGAGTATGGGGCAAACTCTTATGGTTATAGAGGCAGGGAAGGAAGCTAGGCTCAAATGTAAGACCCCCAGAAGTAGAGGGGACTGTAGTGAGTGGAAAGGGACAAATTGATAATTATTACGCAGCAATGATGTGGCCACTTTGAAAGGAAGAAAGCATTTGCAGTTACAGAGCAAATGGGGAAATGTATCTCACTGAGTCATCAGCCAACAGCTGGGTTAACTTAGTCAAACACATTGGAGGGAAGGGGAAAATTCATAAAGGGAGCAGTCAGGTAACAAATATTAAATCACACTCTTGTTTGATTTTGTAACAGAAATGAACTGCTTATTGAAGAGATCAAGAAATAAAAAATTAGAGATTTCTTGAATAGTGCTGGACAATTGTTTAGGCACTTGTGCATTCCGAGCTGTAAGCACCACTGCAGAAGAATCTACCATCATAGAATCTAAATATGCAGATTTATTCAAGTCAACAGTTCAAGTGTTCATCTCAAGAATGAGTCACACATTTTGGGAAATTGATTTTAATTCTATTAAAATTAATTTTCCACTTTGAGCACTGTAAAATACCACACAAACTTATGACCTCATTAAATCCTGAGAGGTCCTAGGAAGCAGATTACCTTTTTTTTTTTTTTTGGAGACTGAGTCTCACTTGTCACGCTTGGTAGAGTGCCATGGCGTCATACCTCACAGCAACCTCAAACTCTTGGGGGCAAGCGATTCTCTTCCCTCAGCCTCCAGAGTAGTTGGGACTACAGATACCTACCAAAATGCCCGGCTATTTTTAGAGATAGGGTCTCACTCTTGCTTAGGCCGGTCTTGAACTCTTGAACTCAGGCAATCCACCTGCCTCAGCCTCCCAGAGTGCTAGGATTACAGGCGTGAGCCACCGTGCCCTGATGAAGTTATTTCTTAAAAATAATGACTCAGCAATAGTGAAATTTCTAGCAGTCTCTGAAAATGTGGAGAGGTGTTCTGGGTGGTTAAGTTACTTTTAAGGTTTTGATTTAAAGAGAAGTGTTATTTAGCTGCCCTTAGAAATACATACTAAGTTATAGCTGGCAGCACAAGGATCCAGGTAAATAGACCCAGACAAGGTAAGAGCCACTGAGAAGAGCTGACAGCATCTACAGGGGAAATAAGTGGGCATTCTCTCATTCATCAGTTGAGTGAATATTTACTGGTTGCCTACCATGTCTGTTCATTGCTGTGTTCCCAGTGCTCAGAACAAACTTGCTGCCCTGAAAAGGTTTATGTTCTAATAAGGGGAGAGGTGTTAGGTAGGAAATGCTATGAAGAAAAGTGAGACTGGGTGATGGATGGGGGATGGGAGGGAGGGAGGGAGACCATAGTCGTTGGGATAATTAATACCAGCTGCCTCAACAACCAAAACCTGAAATTTTAGTGACTTAGCCCGACAAAGGATTTCTCTCCCACAAAGTTTGACTGGGGTTGATGACTCAGGGACCTAGGTTCCCGCTTCAGACTTCCAGGTTCTCCCAGGAAGAAGCAGGAGGAGAAAGGAGAGATGGAGAAAGCACACTGATTCTGACTGAACGGCAGGGTGGATCTCCAGGGGAAGAAGGTTCCAGGGAGAGAGATCAGCAATCATAGAAACATGCTTGGTATGTTCTAGAAATAGGAAAGAAACCACTGTGGCTTTTCTTTTTCTTTTTTTTTTTTTTTTTAAATATTTATTTATTTATTTATTTATTGAGACAGAGCCTTAAGCTGTCACCCTGGTTAGGGTGTTGTGGCATCACAGCTCACAGCAACCTCTTCTCTTGCCTCAGCCTCCCAAGTAGCTGGGACTATAGGCGCCTACCACAACACCTGGCTATTTTTTTGGTTGCAATTGTCACTGTTGCTTAGCAGACCCTGGCTGGCTTCGAACCTGACACCCTGGGTATATGTGGCCAGTGCCCTTGTCAACTGAGCTATTGGTGCCACCCTTTATTTTTTGTTTTTTGAGACAGAGTCCCACTATGTCACCCTCAGTAGAGTGCTGTGGCATCACAGCTCACAGCAACCTCAAACTCCTGGGCTTAAGCCATTCTCTTGCCTCAGCCTCCCAGTTGTTGGGACTACAGGTGGCTGCCACAATGCCTGGTTATTTTTTGTTGTGGTTGTCATTGTTGTTTGGCTGGCCCAGGTCAGGTTCGAACCCGCAGCCTGGGTGTACATGGCTCGCGCCATAACTACTGTGCTACGGGCACTGAATCACTGTGGCTTTTCTGAGTGAAAGAGAGGAGTTGGAGAGATAGTTAAGGGCCAGGCCACCTAAGCTGTGTCTCAGGTCAAGGGAGGAAGTGAGAATATACAGTTGTTTGTGGCCATTTAGCCTTCCTAAAGACTTTTTTCTACTGAAGTGTTGTGAAAAAGAAATTGTTAATGGTTACAAGTGCGTGTAAACTAAATTATAAATACCATGCTCCATTGTCTAGAGAAATCTTTTAAAAATGTATTACTATATCTATTTCCCTGAGTGAACAGTTATAAGTTTTGAGTATTTGAACACATTTTCTACATATCCAAGATCCTTCGGCGGGTTATAGGGCCAACCATCATGATATCCTGTCCTCATCCTTCCAGAAGCCCAGTGCCTGGCAAACACAAAGGCCTCCCATTGACCCCTACAAACTGAGCACCCCCAGATGCATACACCTGTGCTCCTACACCCCAAAGTTCCTCAACTGCTACTTCTACAGAGTGACACAAGCAGTCTGTAAAAACCATCACCCTAAACTCCTGGAATTTTCACGCCTGAAATAAGCCTGACGTTATTGTAATTAACTCTTTAATTGATAACTACCAGATGAGTAGCAGGAGTCTAACTAAATTTATTTATCTTAAATATTCTAGGTTAGCTTTTGAGTTAATAAGTAAAATAACTTGTGTTCTAAATATTTACTTAATGTTCACTTCATGTTTCTGACACATAAAATGTTGGCATTGAAGTACAATGCCCCTCCTTCCCATGAGAGTAGTCATAAGCCAAAATTTTTAGCTAAAAACCTAATTTATAATTTGCTTACTGAATTGAATTAAGGTTTTGTATTAGGATAAACAGTGTGGGCGTAATTCTGGTATACTGGGTTGGTGATTTTGCGAAGAATGCTTAGAAAACCACAGCCCTTACAGTAATCACATACTCTTCTGGCCTGTTTCCCAGATTTGCTTGAAAAGGGTCAGAGGACAAGCTGAAATTAATGACATATGAATGCAGAACCCCCATTAGAAGTTTCTTCAAAGGAATGATTAGGCTAGTCTTAATAAGGGGATTATGAAAAGAAAAAGCTTTGGGAAAATTATAGACTGAAGTAAAAGAAGAAATGAAATGAGACAACTATAGGATATTGGAGTTAATACTTCAAGAAGTGATTTTTTATCTACTTATCTTTTTTTTTTTTTTTTGAGACGGAGCCTCAAGCTATCCCCCTGGGTAGAGTGCCATGGCATCACAGCTCATAGCAACCTCCAACTCCTGGGCTCAAGTGAGTCTCCTGCCTCCGCCTCCCAAGTAGCTGGGACCACA
>CAUYQV010104982.1:0-17604 GCA_963574575.1 Galagoides demidoff | reverse complement strand
TCAATATTGTCTACGGGCTGACGGTGGCTCTGTTGGCCATGGGCCTGGATGCTATCCTCATCGCCATCTCCTATGGCTTTATCCTCCATGCGGTCTTTTGTCTCCCGACTCGTGATGCCCAGCACAAGGCTCTGAGCACCTGTAGCTCCCACCTCGGTGTCATTCTGGTGTTTTACATCCCTGCCTTCTTCTCATTCCTCACACATCGCTTTGGTCACCACCGAGTTCCCAAGCACGTGCACATCTTTCTGGCGAATCTGTATGTGCTGGTGCCTCCTGTCCTCAATCCTATTATCTATGGAGCCAGAACCAGGGAGATTCGGAGTCGACTTCTGAGACTGCTTCGCTTGGGGAAGATCTCAGTATGAATTACTAGCAGAAGTTGGTGATAAGAAAAACAAATGGGTAGAATAGATGTGTAAATGCATTTACATGGATAGGTATATATGATATGAAAGGAATGGTTTTACATGGTAGAAAGCACTGAGTGGAAAAGAATTAGCCAATGAATCACAGCTATCATGTATCACCTTGACCAGGCCATTTTCCTAAGGCTAGCCTTTAGGATATGATAATATTTTCACATTTGCCCCCAAAGTGGCCCAACTTAATAAGTAGCAAGCCACCTTCTGAGCTTGAGTGGAGTCTAGGTTTCATGGTAAGAATATTCTCCTCTAGTCCAAGTGGAAAAGAAAAAGACCATGCGGACTGGACTGTATTGGAGTGTGAGTTTACCTGGATATTATTTAAAATCACTAAGTATAAATTTAGAATGCCTAGGTTTGAATTCTGGCTCCACCACTTACTAGTTTTGACCTTGAATGGTGTTGCTAAATGTCTCTGTGACTCAGTTTTGTCAACTACTAAATGAAGATAATATCTAACTCAATGATGTGGTGAGGAATGAATGTTACATAAGACAGTGATTGACCTAGTGCTCAATAAATAAAGTGTGAAAATTATGTAACTTTTCTAAATATTGTTAATCGTATTTTTAGCCTATCCAAAGCTTATTTTTACGTTAGCTCACTACACAGGATTATTGTGATAACTGCCTTGCAACTCTATAATATTTAGACAGGGCTTGAAATATGCTTACTACTTAATAAAACTGTGTTTTTTCTCATTTCTCTTCCTCTTCTCCATTTTGAGGCTCCTTTTCTTATGCCATAAAGTTATACCTTGTTAAAGATTCAGGGAAGCCAGCTCAGAATTAATGCTTTAGTAATTTTGGCTTTAAAGTAAATAAGTCCACTCATATTCTTCCACATTCAAAGAGCTAGTTGTTGTTATTTACATTTTAAACTAAGTGCCTGTGATTCTGAGAGGTGAATAGTCTAAGGCTGTGCCTTTGTGGACAATGACTCATACATTATTTAATATTTTCTAATGGAAAGAATACAAGATTTGGGATCTAGAGGGCCATGGGGTTAAATCTTGGCTTCCTCATCTACTAGTTGCATGAATTAGGGCATGACATTTAACCACCCCAAGCCTTAGTAATGTACTTATTATAATGTCTGAAACAAAATGAGTACTCAATACGGACTGACAATAGTTAGTAGTATTTGTTCTTAAATTTAGAAGTGTACACTAAGATTAATTATATCTGTATTATTTCAAATAATTAATAGTGTTTATCTATTTGATTTAGGGTTGATTAATCAACTACCATTCTAAAACTTTGTCAAAGTATGTATTTCATCAATGCCTTACATGCAATTAATAAGTACTCAATAAATGTTATGAAAAACGTGTTAGGGGTCATACTGTTGTGTATCTTTGTTGAATTAATGAATAAATGAATGATATCTTCCTTATGCTATCATGTTGTCTAGCATAGTGTCTGGCACATGGTAGAAATGGTAGATATTCAATAATTTGATTCTTGTTTATTTGTATTATATTGAGGCTATTTAGACTGAGAAGCATCCACAAGGATCAGGATAGAGAAAAATTTTTTTACCCAGAAAGCAATTAGAGAAAAAAAAATCGCAAGTTGATGAGTGACAAGAGGAAATGCCTCAGCTCTGTCCTTGGGGCAAATTCAAGCCCAAGGAGCTTTCATGTGCCAGGTCCAGTAATGTTTTGGCACAGAGGAGCTCAGAGAAGAAAGATCATAGGGGTAGATCAAACTGAGAGGGAAGAAGAGCACAGAAGATAGTACAGGAAAGAGATAGCAGAGAGAATTACAGGAAGAGTTAGAGAAAGCTGGAAGAAATATTTAGACTTTTAGGGGGCCTCAAAAGCCAGTCCCAGATGAGAAGATATGGGCAGCCCTTCAAAGTTTCAATTTGTATTGAAAGAGTGATGGATTGATCTCCATCAATTGTAACTGAAGTTCACAGTAAAGTGAGGTTGTTCATTGAGAGGGAACAACAAGAATTCCCATGTAAAATTTCTCTAACTCTTGCATCTTATTTTCAGCATCATTCTTCCCTAAAAGGCGTAGTATGTTTGTATGTGTGCATTCCAAAGAAATGCAACTTCTGAGGATAGACATATGCCTCCATTCCTAGAGCAAAAGCAAATTATTTAGCCTGTGGTGTGAATGTGGCTCTGGTGATCCTTAAGCAACCCTTCTCCTGGACCTCTTTGAGAAATGTATTCACAGTTCTGCATATAAATCATTGCAACTGGTAAATTGCATATTAGAATCTTGCCTGATTGGCTGTACTTGTTCCCTTTTTCTCCAATTCCAGCTCTTTCAATTTGTGCTGAGGGAATCTCTCTGAATTCATTTTATGTGATTCAGCCCTTGTGAGACACTGAAGAACCATCCTGCCAAGTTCTTCCTAATGACATAGCCCATCTCCAGAACAAGAATTCATCCACCTCTGTCTCTCCTAACAAAACACACACTCACAAACACATGCATTCTCTTCTACTTGTAGGATTCAGAAACAAAACAGATACTACCCTCTGAGCTCCGAAGAAACTCTCTCTATTGTCTCTCTCTTATTTCTACTGCACATTAATTTTTGTCTGAATATGCTAATAATTATTCTTAGTAGAAGGATGCCATTCAAATTGTTCTTACTGTAAATATATTATAGATAATTTCTGTATTGTGAGTTTAATTATTCTCTTAGCTGTTCCTCTCTAAATGAGATTCTAAATTCCTTAAGAGTTGGAAATATAATTTGTCCCTTCCTTTGTCCCAATGCAAAACAAGACAGACTTTCTACACGTTGATTTCATGAAAATGATTAATTAGGGTGGTGCCTGTGGCTCATAAGGGTAGGGTACCAGCCCCATATGCCAGAGGTGGCAGGTTCAAACCCAGCCCTGGCCAAAAACTGCAAAAAAAAAAAAAAAAAAAAGAAGAAGAAGAAGAAAGAAAGAAAATGATTAATTATATGGGCAGCAGAAAGTCCAAGATCACAAACTCTGGAATCCAAGAGTTTGGGTTCCTCATCTTGGTCAATCACAAATATTACTTGGGAAAAATAAACCTTTTATGGGCCTTCTCCTTCCTCTATACAGCTCTATATAATTTGTATTCATGTCGAAAATAATTAGTATGTCTCCTGTGTCAAGAATAGAGCAAAAAGGCTGGGCATATGGTTCATACCTAGAATAATCCTTGCACTCTAGGGCAAGAGAATCTCTTGAGCTTAAGAATTCAAGACGAGCCTGAGCAAGAGTGAGACCCATCTCTATTAAAAACAGAAAAATTAACTAGCCATTGTGGCAGGCACCTGTACGTAGTCCCAGGTACTTGGGAGGCTGAGGCAGAGGATCGCTTGAACCTAGGAGTTTAAAGTTGCTGTGAGCTATGACACCTCAGCATCGTAGCCCAGGTGAGACTCTGTCGCAAAAACAAAACAAAACAAAACAAAAAGAAAGAAAAGAAAAAGAATAGAGCAAAATGATGGGAAATGAGGATGGTAATAAATAATATTGCAATTCTAGTGACCTGGACAGAGTGGTAGCAATGAAAATGACAGAAGGGGATCCAGTTCTGAGTATATTTTGAAGGTAGTGCCAACTTGATTTTATAACTGACTATTAGTAAGAGTGAGAGTCAAGGATACCTGTAAGATTATTAGTTGAAACAACTGGAAGGTGGAGTTGCCTTTTGTTTATTTGTAAGACAGACAGACCGGGAAAGCAGAGTGACGTGTTTGTGGGAGAAGATGATGAGCTCACTATCTCTAAGGTATCCTGGAGGAAAGCTTTTGTGGCTTTGACTGTAGGAGTCTGAGATTCGGAGGAGGAGTCTAGACCAGAAACATGAACCCGGAGCTTCTCTGTGTGCACATGCTGTTGAAAGTCATGCAGGTCGGTGAAAACCAAGGAAATAAGATAACATCGATGAAAACTTCAAAGTTAAGAGGTCAAAGAGATGAGGAGGAACCAGAAAAGGAAAGAGAAAAGAAAAATCTTTGGGAGAGAAGTTAATTTTAAAATTCATGGTTTCCAGGAACACAGCGGAAATGTTCCAAAGGAGAGAGGGTGATCAGCTGTAACACACACAGAAATCACTTAACTATGACCAATAGGCAAGGGGAATGATGACAGAAAAATTACCGTAGGATTCACCAATGCAAAGATTTTTGATTATCCTGATGGGAGTAATTACAAACTTTAAAGTAATATAGGTAAAAGCTTAATTATATTAGGTCTATGAGAATAAGAGGAGGTAATTGGTGTCAATGAGTATGAACATCTTTTTAGTAGTTACTCTTGCTACAAAGGTAAGCAAAAAAAAATAAAATGTAGATAAAGGGATAAAGAAATACTGTTGTTGTTGTTTTTATTTTTTTATTTTTAAGATTGGAAAATGACCTAGTATATGTTAATGGGAATGAAGTACCAAACAATGAAATGTTGATGGTAGCAAAAAGAGAAGAATATTGTCTTTGAATAGATAAGAGAGAAAGGAAGTTAGTATTTTCATGGAAGAGCTAGACTGTAGTAATTCCATCCCAGCAACAGAACAGGCAAAACATTTTGCCACAAATTAAACTAAGTGGGAAAATAAGGAGGTGAGAATTGATGGATAATATTTCTCAAGGCTTCTGTTTTTTCATGAAAATGGGAAGTAAAGTCCAGATAAACAGGAGAATAGAAAAGGTGTGGAGGAGAGAAATAATTTATCTCACCCAGGGAACATATATTGAAAAGAGAAGACCAAAAATAAAAAATTCTCTGGCCCTGTTGATAATGTTAAATCCCACAAAAACAAACTTTTAAAAGGAGGCAGGCTCATAAATATTCCTGGCTTTGGCAATTAAGAGGCCATTGCTGACTTTGGGAGAATGGTTTCCTGGGAACAGAAGGGAAAATCAGGAAGCTGATGGCAATACTTTGAAAAGTAAATGGGCCTTGAAGAATTAGAGAATCTACAGAAACAAAAACATTTTTAAAAACTGCAATGTGCAAAGATAGGACATCCTGCAGAGAGTGAAGCAAGGATGAAGAAGGTCTTATTTATTTGTTTAATGGTGACAAGGGATGACAGGCACTGTACACCTGTGATCAGTACCTAGCCTAACTTGTAGGCATGTTGGTCCAGGTACCTGACACTAGTAGAGTCTCCTGGGGATGAATATGGATTGTGAACATTAGGTATCTATAAAACTATGGCCAGAAATGTCCTCACTGGACTCTGGACCCTGATGCTCGTAGGCATATTATGATCTTAGGACCTAGGCGTGGATAACCCATCCTGAGGTAAACATCTAGGGAATCACCAGCGTGGTGGCAATGACAATGAGGACCTTCAATTTTTTTCTTGAGTAGCCACCTTCCTCTCCCCTTCCCATAGTAGGAAGTAGTGTGAATGAATTTGTTTGTTTGGACAGGCTCTGTGAAATCCAGTCCCACTCTAAGGAGCAAGTTTGAGATGTGTGTTAGGAAATTAAAGCATCGATTAAGCACAGACATTACTTACTATTACAAATCAAATGTAAGGTAAAGATAGGACAGTTTTTAGTGAGTGCCTATATGACAAGAACTATGCTACATGTTAAATATAAGTGTATTTAACTCACAGAAACTTGTGCAAATATCCAGTAGACCTAGGTAATACTATCTTCCACATGAGAAAACACTCAGAGAGTTCAAATCAGTTTAGTGACACTTACTAGGCCTTACTATGTTCTAAGCACCCTCTGCTAAAAGACTTGCATAGATTATTTAATCCTTACAAAAATTCTAAACCGTAGGTACTATTCTCCTTCTCTATTCACTAAGAAAATGAAAATAAGGAGGCCAAGTAGTGAATAAAAAGTCATTCAAGTAGTGCAGGCAGTACCTGAACTTGAGGTTAGGCCATTATTTTTTTCTCCAAAGCTGATAGTCTTGAGACTGAAAAGATGGAAACTGAAGTTTAATTCAAGCTTTGAATGAGAGGAACTTTTATATGTCACAAATTGGGAAAGGTATAAGGTTTTTCACAATCCTATAGTGTGTGAATCAGACTGATGGTCAGTTTCTGAGGCAGGAGTGCTTGGCTGTGTCCAGTACAGTAGCCCCACCCCCATCCACAGTTTTGCTTCCCATGGTTTCAGTTACCCACAGTCAACTGCAGTATGAAAATATTAAGTGAAAAATTTCAAAAATAAACTTTCACGTAACCTTTGTTTCATAGTATAATTGTACCATTTTGTTGTTACTCTTGTTAATCATTTTGTATAATTTATCAATTAAAGTTTATCATAGGTGTGTATGCACAGGGAAACCATAGTATATATAGAGTTCTGGAGTATCTACAATTTCAGGCATCCACCAGAGGTCTTGGAACATATCCCATCCTGATAAGGGGGACTACTGTATTCTACCAAGTTGATACTGTATAAGGCTGTGTATAAGACACTGTGACCCATACAATATTTAGCAGATGCTACTAAAACTTAAAACCTGCCTACATGGACGTAGCTTAAATTCTCATTTAGATTTTTCTTTTGTTCAAATTAAAAAAAATCCATCATTGTGCCCTGAATGGCTCCTAGGGCTTACGGCATGGTTGCTAGGAGCACAATCTACAATTGCAAAGATGTGGAATCAACTTAAGTGCCCGTGAACTGATGAGTAGACAAAGAAAATGTGGTGTGTGTATGAATGTATATATGTGTGTGTGTATGTGTGTGTGTGTGTATAAACATATGTCTGTGTATATATATATGTGTGTGTGCATATATACATACATATTTATGTAAATGAAGTACTACTCAGCAATAAGAGGAATGAAATAATATCATTGCAACAACTTGGCTGGAATCAGAAAACATTATCCTAAAGAAAGCATCTTAGAACAGGAAAAACAAACATGATATGTTCTCAGTAAAAAGTGGGAGCTAACCAATAGGTATACATGGTCATAAAGTGGTGCAAAAGACACTGAAAAATAAGTGGGTGGGGTAGGAGACGGTAGAGGAATAAAAACTTACCTATCAGATAAGAAGTACCTTCTTCTGGTAAAAAGTACACTACAAGCCCCGAATTCAGCATTATGCAATTCATCCTTGCAATATAAACACTTGTAACCTCTAATACTTTGGAATAAAAAATATTTTTAAAAAGAATGATTTTAAGGTTTGTTATTACTGTCCAGTTCCCTGGCTTTTCCTCAAATGTCCCATCATGGAATATATTTCAAGAAGTCACTTGCTGAATTTTCATCTTTTAAATTTCCAATAACAGCTACTACTGACATTAAGTTTTCTAAATATACTATATTGAGCAAAATGGTCAAGTATTTTAGTTTTATTTCTTATAAGAAAAACTGTGAAGTTATTTTATCATTATAATTTGTGATTTTCTTTTATTTTTATATTTCTATGTGTAAATAGATGTCAGTGTGCCAACTCTATGTTTGCAATTTAAAATTTATGTGGTTTTGTGCATCTACGACTAGCACATGGTAGACATTTAATAGTTGCTACTGAGTAGAGGCAATTTAATTTCTGTGCCTCTAATTTCATGTATGACCATTAAAATGTATGCATGTGATTATCAAACTTTATTTCCTATAGTATAACTCCCACCTGGCCAGTTTGAGATCCTCCACATTACCTAATCTTATTTGAGCCTTATGATTCTACTGTATGTCTCAGTGAACATGTTTTTTATTATATGTGGTAACGAGGGTTATTGCTTGTAGATAAGGTTATTGTGGGATTCAGCTTACCCATTCTGTGCAGCATTCTTCCTCCTTTCCTAAATTTTTTTTTATTAAATCATATCTGTGTACATTAATGCAATCATCAGGTACAGTGTGGTGTTTTCATATACAACTCGAAATATTTTCATTCAACTGGTTAACATAGCCTTCATGTCATTTTCTTAGTTATTGTGTTAAGATGTTTCTATTCCACTCTTAGAAAGATTCACTTGTACCCTTGTAAGATAAACCTCCAATATTGATATTGCAGGAAGGAATTGTTTCATCAGAGATCTTCAACCCTCTCCTGATTCTGGCTTTCCAAGCAGCTCCTCCCTTCAGTTTGCCTAGAGAGATAATATGGGATGAAGAGATCCCACATTTGCTAACATCTTAAGGGGTCTAGCTGTAGCCTCCACTCTGGGCTGATGCCTTAGAGATGTAGCACAAGACACTTCTTGACCACGATTTCCCCTTACTGACTGAAGCCCAGGTTTACAATGACCATGGATAACAGAGGATTTTGCAACCCTGACAACAAGCTTGACTCTGTGAAATTCTGCTTTGGGCTCTTTAATTATCCTGAAGCTAGAACACAGTGAATCCTGGGGCTGTAGACTATAATTGGACAGGATATCACAGTAAGACTAACAATAATGACAATCATGTTTCCCACCCAACTCAGGACTCTGGCCCCTGAGGCCTATGTGTTGGAGGAAAGAAAAGCACACATCTATGGTCCTAGAATACTGCTCTTCTCATTCTACCTGCTTTGCCCCACAGGCTCTTACTCCTCCCTGGAACCAAACATGAGCCCCTGACCTCACAAAAACAGATCAACATCTTGACACTACAGGAAAACAAAGAGCAAATCACAGCCAGGCCCGGTGGCTCATGCCTGTAATCCCAGCACTTGGGAGGCCAAGGCAGGTGGATTGCCTGAGCTCACAGGTTCAAGACCAGCCTGAGCAAGAGCGAGACTCTGCCTCTAAAAAATAGTCCCAGCTACTTGGGAGGCTGAGGCTGAAACACTTGCTCAATCCCAAGAGTTTGAGCTATGACACCATAGCACGCTACCAAGGGCAACAAAGTAAGACTCTGTCTCAAACAAAAAAAAAAAAGAAAAAGAAAAATGAGTAAACCATGTACTGGGCTCATTGATGGGAAGAGAAGCCCCCAGTAATATGTGTGTCCCATCACTGACATCCACATCCTCCAGCTCTACAGGCTCACAAAGCATCACAACACAATTAAATCACAATGTCTATCTCAGAGATGTCCTTACCCCCCCCCCAGGGAGGAGACTTAGCTGTTCCTCAATCCCAGACTTAACTGACCTCTAAGGCTAACTCTGAATGTTTAGTTCTTAGTTTCTCCTTAAGAAACTTTCTAATGTGCTAGTACTCTACCATCTTTTCATCAGCTTTTGTCCTGCTACATGGTTGCATTTAGCCACTGGTACTCCTGGTCATGCTCTGCCTGCTTACACTATGAGTCATATCACTAACAAGTCGAAGTTCACAGGAGAGGTAATCAAATAGATTGGGGAAGTGCTGACAATTTTTACTGAGACACAGAGAACATAGAATTCAAAATAGGAATGGGCAGGGTGCTGCACTATATTTGGATATGCTGAGGCAGAGATTCCTCTGGGACATCTGAAGGAAAGACCAATGAGCTATACAGTATACATTCAGACTCAGGAAATTAGGAAGCATGAGTGCAGAAGAGCCAGACCTGTGGAAACGGCCAAACCCTCTGAGAAATGAATAATAAAAGAATTGGCATAATAAACTCTTAGGAAGCACACCTCTATAAGACAATGGACAAGAAAATGTATTAATATTAAATGTAGTAGAATTAAGTATAGTAATATTAAAGAAAGCATCTTCAATAAACAGAGGTCAAATTCTGTAGAAAAATGTGGAAAGATAAGTAATGAGAAACAGCTGAGAAGCTCTATGCCTTACTGGGGGCAAGTTCCTGGCTGCGGAGGATAATAAAACATCACTACTGGAAGGGAGACACCTGCAAGATATTCACAAGCAAAAGGATAAAATTTGTTAGCTGATAAGGCAGCAGAGTTGAACATTTTGTAAAAGAAACTTGAATAGGAGAATAGGATGCTGCTTCAGAAGCAGTCAAGGTTCACTTCAAAGAGCGAGATCCTGGCTTAAGCTGGTATCAGAAGAAAAGGCCTCACTGAGAAGGAAGTTGGGTATCTTTTCTGCAATATCAAGAGACTGGACCTAGGGACAGAGAAACATGAAGGTGAAAGAGTAAGCAGCTTTAAGGAAAGTTGTGGCTTCATGGTCAGGATTCCTGCATGTCACTCTGGAGCTAGAATAGAGGTGGCCCATGATGATATTGATAATGCTGGTGGAAACTCACTTGCTGACTGAGCATGAGTACAGATACCAAACAAACTCAGATTTCCCACCCCACGTTGAATATTTTAAAAGACTCTGAGGTTAGAAGCATGAGAATAAGCGACACCCAATCCCAAGACCATATAACATAATCATTTGCTCTATAAGTAACATTCCCTTTGCCTCCCCATCCCCAAATTTACATCACACGTGAGATCCAAGCAACCTTTTTAATGTAGAACAGGCTTAGACAGTTAGAGAGGGGCTGTCCAAATGTGCACATGATCTGAGTAGAAGGAATTTTCAAAATAAGCTACTTCCCTTTCCTCCCCTCTCGCCTCCTTTTTTTCCCTCTCCATAGGATGGTGGATTGTGAGCATCAGCTGGAGGAATCTAGGCCTGTGGAGGCTCGATCCCTAGCAGCCTCTCAATGGCGGCATGGATGTCCCCACCTGTAGCCTTCAGGGCCTGCAAGTTGGCATCACGATCAGCAAAGCCCATGGCCTGCAGCTGCTCCAGTTGTTGCTGGTAGCGACCTTCAGCAAGGAGGGATGAGGATAGGGAGGATTGGGTAGTCTGAGAACAGGTGTTGGTCAGTGCATGGAGGAGCTGAAGAACAGCTGGGGAGGATTGTCCACGATCCACTCTATGACCTTGTCTGCTGCCTCTAATTTCATGAACTCCTCTGGCTCCACGGGGTCTGTCTGGGTGCCATAAGAAGAGTCCAAGCCCAGGCACCTCCTTGGACAGTATCTGTAGACCTTGTTCTATCTGTATCAACGCCTGCAGTGCTCGTGGGTTGGTGAGGATAGAAAGTAGTGGCAGGTGATGTCTCAGGGGGCTTCCAGTTTCCACCTGACGTAGCAGAGCTGGATTCTGCTGCAGGAATTGTAAGGCTCTATGCAAAACAGAGGGTGAAGTTCTCAGCTGACTGGTTACAGTGGCCTTCTCTGTGGGATGCTGGCAATCCTGGGAGGGAAGATGTCCTGAGCATGAATCTGGCATACCAGTCTTGCACCCGGCATTGGCCTGATTTGAGGCCATACCCTTGACCTGGGCAGTTACTCCTGCACTAACCTCTTGTACCAATGGCTTGGCAGGTACAGGAGTGGTGAGGGTGGTGGTAGTGGTGTCAGTACTATTGTGAGCATTGGCTTTCCCCCTGCAAGACTCTGAACTTGAGATGTAGTCTTTGGAAGCAACCAATAAGGCCATAGTGGAGAGCATAAGTTTCTGTATGTCAGAACAGACTGGACGCATGGCATTATCACCACCTGGCACTACCTTCAAGGCCTCCAGCCTCCGTTTGTCTGCCTGCAAGAGCTCCTGTTGCTGGATTGAGTTCTGTAAGGTTTCCAGAGCCTTGAGAGCTGGCTCAAGTTTTTGTACTGGCCTTGAGGATTCAGGAACATGGCTAGCATTGACTGGTTTTTCACTTGCCAGGCCTTGAATCCCAGGGTCTTCCAGGAACTGCACCACAGATTCTGGTGCAGCCATCAGAAGCTGAGCCAACTGGCCAAAGAAGTCAGCTAGATCAGGTGAGCTCCTTACAAGCTGGCCCAGCCTAGTTAGCATCCCAGCACCCTCAGCAGCTGATGGTTCAGAACGATGGGTGTAGTGGCCTCTTTTCACCACCACGTGGACTGTACTGCCATCAAGGATGCCACACTGGCTCAGTATGTCTTTGTCCCGGAGCATCTTTCCAGTGAAGATGAGCACTAGTTGGTCACTGTTACATTGAAGGCGTGTGGAGATCTTCTTCTTAAAGTCGTGGATGCTGCTGTTTTCTGCCAACATAAATTCCTGGCAGTCCTGTGGAGTCTTAACAGAGACTCTGATGATGCGTGATGATGGCTCCCGACCAGATACCAGCTGGCTGTCCCCTGCTTCTTCTCTAGCCCGTGCCATACTTCCTTGAGAGCAGAATGCAGAGCTACCTGAGGACACTGTGGGGCACAGATGTACAGAAGCCCAGATGTGGCCCTGAGCACGCCCGTGTGCAGGGACCTGTAGGTGTCCAGTGATGTCTTCTCACCCACTTCTTATAGATGCTACCTCCCCACTGTAGCCCTGAAGCCACCTGGCTCCCATGGGGTGGCAGCTGCTCTTCTCTTGGGCAAGACATGATGTCAGTGATGAGGTCACAGTTGAAAGGTAGAACTGAATGGGGGAAGGGCAGGAGTTCTACCACCTGCCTGAGGTTGAGCTCTTTTTATGATTTTATTAAACAGAAGTAGAAACAAAACTAAATGTGTCTATATAGAAATATGTTTCACTCCATACTATTCCACTATTGAAATGTTACCATTTGAGTCTGATAAATAAATACAACTGAATGAAAGACTATAATCTAGTTTAGAAGTACTTAGTTTAGTCACTTATCTTCTACTGAATTGCTGTACAGTGACCATGGCCCAGCCAAGGCCTCAAGTCTCTGTTTCTGTGTGAACTGAATAAAGGTATCTATAATAAGTTCATCTAGTCTCACCATAGTCTGTAAGGAGATTGTACTTCTGAGGCCCTCAGAAGTCACAAGGTTCTAAAAAAAGTTACCATTTTTCCCATGAACTTGTAAACAAGGTTGCTCTCAGAGAAATAAACTATGATCTCAACTAGAAGGATCAGAGTTGAGATATGTGAAATCGTAAGAAAGTAACAGTGTGACTCTAGTCTATAGGACTTAACAACTGTTATATTTAAAGTATTAACATATTTGAAAATGAAATGTCACTTGGGAGAGGACATATTTAGCTGTAAAAGAATTAAATAGCTTTTTAGACACTCTTTTTGTTGTTGTTGTTGTTATTTTTTATACAGAATATCACTTTGTTGCCCCCAGTAGAGTGCTATGGCACCATAGTTCACAGCAACCTCAAACTCTTGGGCTCAAGTGATCCTCTTGCCTCAGCCTCCCAAGTAGCTCAGACTACAGGCATCCACCATAACACCTGGCCCAGCAATTTTTAGAGACCAGGTCTCATTCTAGCTCAGGCAATCCACTGGTCTCAGCCTCCCATAGTGCTAGGATTACAGGCATGATCCACTGTGCCCAGTGTTAGACATTTTTTTGACCTCTTCAGGCCAGCAGTCCCTCCAGTAAAGTTTGATCTCTGCAACAATCATGTAGTTGAGGCATCAGGCTGTATAACCATAGGAGTTTATACGATTATTATTGCCATTATATACTTGACCCCTTTTTTTGATTCTAGAATTTCCAGGAACTACACAGTTAGGATTAGGCTTTCCAGACTGCCACCACCTTCAGAAGATTTTCCTACACATGGGGAACATGAACATCTGGAATCATGTTTATTCTATAATGATATAAGTTTTTAAACTTTAATTAGTTTGAGTATCTCCAGTGTCTGACCAAAGGCCAATTCTTGACAAGTTGTGATTTCCAAGTTTCAAACAATTTTCTAGTCCCTAGGAATTTTGTAGAATAAGCATCATGGCTGACCAGCTGGCAGCCAAACTACTGGGCCTTTCCTGATAATATTTAGACCTCAGCACTATTTCTAGCATGCAGCTATTTATTAGCAGCAAAACTAATTCTTTTGTGGATCCTTTTGGGTTATCTCCAGTACAATCAGATATTCAAATTAATGTTTCTGGCCTTCACTTAGTGAATACATTTCTGTGTAACAGAGAATAAGGAACATTCTGGGCAATATTTATTCAGAACCACTTTTGCATATCTCAAGGTTTCAGATATAATTTTTTCCTCATGGACTTCAAGGTGAACCATCCATTTATCTCCTCCTGTATAGGCTCTGTTGTCAGCACCTGAGTGTCTCCTTCCCCAGTATCAGATGACAGTCTTTCCCAGTCTATTTACTTACTTTTTTCTCACAACAGGAGCCCATAGCGCTTCAACACAGAACCATTCTTTTTCTTTATGAAGAAGCTGATATTTTTTAAATATTTTAAAAAGAGAGCTTGGACTTTCTAAAGTGTAATAACTCTGGTTTAAATCCTGCTGTCACCACTTCATAACCTTCAACAAATCATTTACCCTTTTTGAGACTGGGTGCCAACATTTCTAAAATGATGATGGAGATTAAGGGAAAATATTCAGATATAGTGCAATCCAAGCTGCTTGGCACAAAGCAGATGTTTGCTAAATATTGAATACTATTTTAATACATAAGTCATTGCTAGTTTTTGGTATCTCCTATGGTCATGTTTGTAACTGGATTGGGAAGGAGAGAAGAGAATGGATCTGTCAGGATTGACCAAGTTTTCAGGGACATATTTAATAGCAGGTGATATAGACAATTCCAGACATATTGGTGGAGGAGATATGATGTCCATAAAAATCTTCTGCCAGGAGTGGTATCAACAAGATAATGAAGTAGGAGTTTCCAGCCTCTTCCTCCCCCCCCCCAAGAAACACCAATTTTGGCAACTATCCAAGCACAAAGATGCATTTGTGGAGCTCTGGCATCCAAATGAGAAATTTTAGCACCCCAGTGGAGAAAGAAATCCCAAAGTGAACACACTGAAGAAAGTAAGAAGAAAAATTTCACATTACTTGTGTTATCTGTTCCCCAGGGAAGCTCTGCTTGGTGCTGCAAGAGATTCCCTTGGCTCATGATTTCTCCTACAGGGAAGAAAGTCAGGGAAATGTAAGTGCTTGGCTTCTCCTGACCATGTGACAATGCCAGGAAACCCACATCTGTCTTTCCCACCCAGAACACTGAGAGAATTGGTATAGCTCAATAGCCTGGGGACATCTAGAAGCAGGAATAAGGGGGTAGGGATCTCATAGAAATTGGTGTACAGATCTCAAAATCTGACCATAGGTCTTGAACTCCACTAAGAGGCCCACCCACAAACTTCAAAGGACTACTGCCTGCAAACCCCTCAAGCTTACAAATATTCACCCTCATAACCCTGCACATCCCCTATGGCTAGCACCCTGTGCAGCCCCATGGATAAAGTACATGAAGCCCTACATACAACACTCAGATAGCAGTCAAACTGGAGAAGACACATTATCTTGAGCACTTCAAGGCACTACTCTAAGGAATATAAATGGGGATCTCCTATCACCTGGACTGGCCTTGAAGGATCAAGAGAAGGCATATAATCCTATGACTTTCCCCCTAAAAGGAAACAAAATAGTGTGGTAGGCACAACAATGGAAAAGATCTGAGGGATCTTGAGAATCTCTAACCAGATTCACTAATGAAGATTTTTTGTCTTCTGAAGCCATTCACTAAACACTAGAGGAGATGACTTCTTTAAATATGAAGTCAGCAACACAAGGCTATAGAAACATAAAAGATCAAAAAATGATGAAACCACCAAAGAAACAAAGTAAAACTCCAATGGCAGACCTCAAAGAAATGGAGATCTATGAATTGCCTGATAAAGAGTTTAAAATAATCATCTTATGTATAGAGAGCTAAAAGACTACAAAAATAGACAAATACACAAAATCAGAAAGACAATATATGAACAAAATAAAATGTTTAACAAAGAAAATAAACTAAGAAAGAAAAAAAAGGAAATTTCTAGAGTTGAATAATACAAAGTCTGAGTTTAAAAATTCATCACAAAGCTTCAAAAACAGGTTCCATTAAGCAGAAGAAAGAATTAGAAAACTCAAAAATAGATCATTTGAAATTATCCATCAGAGGAACAATAGTTTTTTAAAAGGATAAAAAAGAGAGAAGAAATCCTAGGGTAATTATAGAACACCACGAAGCAAAGCAGTATGCACATTATGAGAGTTCCAGGGGCAGAAAATAGAAAGAGATAAAAGCTTACTTAAAGAAATAATGATTCCCTCCCCCCAAAATATTCTTTCTAAATCTGGGGAGGAAAATGAATATCCCCATCCATAAAGACCTCCACACCCACCAAAAGAAACCTCCACAAATATTGAAGATATAAAAGTCTTCACTGAGATATATTATAATCAAATTATCAAAAGTCAAAAACAAAGTGAATTTTGAAAGCAGTAAGAAAAAGCTCCGCATACAAAGACTATTATCTCATACAAGGGAACTAACATAAAACTATTGGATTACTCTGCAGAAACCTTACAGGCCAGAAAATAGCATGATCATATATTCAGAGCACTAAAATGAAGAAACAAAACTAGGGATTTTATACTTGGCAAAGCTGTCCAGAAATGATGAGAGGTAAGAACTTTCCCAGACAGATAAAAATTGATGGATTTCATCACCACTAAAACTGCCTTATAAAAAATGCTAAATGGAGTTCTTTAAGTTGAATTGAAAGGACTCTAATTAGCAACATGGACACATATGTAAGTACAAAATTTATTAGCAAAGGTAAGTACATACTCAATGTCAGAATATTCTAATGTTACAATGATGGTATATAAATCATTTTTAATTTTTGTATAAAGGTTGAAAGACAGAAGTTTTAAAAAATATCTATAACTACAATAATTTGCTAATGGATAGACAATATATAAAGATGCAAATTATGACATTAATAATATCAAATGTGTAGGGGGGGAGAAGTAACATGTAGAGGCTTTGCAAGCAATTGAAGTCAAGTGAGCATCCCAAAATAGACTGATTTAAGATGTTTTAGGCAAGCCTCATGGTCATTACAAAGAAAAAACCTACAAGATACTCAAAAGACAAAGAGAACTAAATCAATATATACCACTAGAAAAAACCCTCAAATCACAAAACAAGACAACAGAAGAGGAAATAAGGAAGAGTAGAGGAACTACAACACAGTGAGAAAACAATTAACAAAATGACAATTCTATGTCCTTACCTATCAATACCTTTAAATTAAATTAATTAAGTTCTCCAATCAAAAGATATAAAGTGACATGAATAAAACAAGATCAAACTATTTACTGCCTACAGGAGAGACTCACTTTAGCTTTAAAGACACACATATACTGAAAGTCAAGGGATGAAAAAGTCATTCCTTTCAAATTATTACCCAAAGAGAACAGGATGGTGTATTGTACAATTTTAAGACTTTGTATTTTCTTTTTTTTTTTTTTGAGACGGAGCCTCAAGCTATCCCCCTGGGTAGAGTGCCATGGCATCACAGCTCACAGCAACCTCCAACTCCTGGGCTCAAGCGAGTCTCCTGCCTCCGCCTCCCAAGTAGCTGGGACCACAG
>CAUYQV010104980.1:0-37086 GCA_963574575.1 Galagoides demidoff | reverse complement strand
AGCCCAGGAATTGGAGGTTGCTGTGAGCTGTGATGCCATAGCACTCTATCCAGGGTGACAGAGTGAGACTCTGTCTCAAAAACAAACAAAAAATAAAACCTCTTCTCTTTTTCTTCTGTGTTTGTAGGGAGGTCTCCTAGGCTGGCAGGAGATTTTGATTTTCATTACTTTTCCCCACCATCATGAGAGCCTGGGAAGGCAGGGCCTGACTGCGCCACAAACCCCTCGCCAGCTGTCCAAAGATAGAGCCTGAGTGTCCAGGACATCCTGAGCATCAGTAGTCAGAGTCATGTTCCTTCAGTGTATGTGGGGAGGGGTGAGGTGAGAGTAGGGGTGCAAACCCCAGTTCTCAGGCCCGCTGGAGGATGCTGTGCACAGCAGGTCGTGACTCAGCACCAGGGACTGCGGGCCAGCCTGGGGGGCTTCTCAAATTTCACTCTCTACTGGGGCCACAGGTTGCTCCATTTTGTTTATTTGTTTGTTTATTTGTTCTGAGACAGTCTCACTTTATCACCCTGGGTAGAGTGCTGTGACATCATAGCTCACAGCAACCTCAAACTCCTAGGCTTAAGCGATTCTCTTTTGCCCCCCCCCAAAACAACTGGCTATTTTTAGAGACAAGGTCTTGCTCTGGCTCAAGCTAGTCTTGAACCTGTGAGCTCAGGCAATCCACTTGCCTCGGCCTCCTGAGTGCTGGATTACAGGTGGCCAAGGACTGGTTGCTCCAGTTTTAATGCAAATTTTGGTTCAGTTGGTCCAGACCGTTAGTGATAGTAAGACGATGGCTGTTGAGATGGGCATGTCACACTGATGAAATCGTGTTCATTTTAAAGTCCTTGAGTCCTTCGAGGAGAGTTGATGATAAGGGTTATGTCCCTGTTTGTTTGGGTGTGGTCTCTCTTGATGAGGTGAACATCTGGCCTCTGCTGGCATGACGCCTTTTGAAAGGTAAGAGGAGAAAAAGCCTCACATTGAAGGACCTGTGGGTTGTACATTGTCCTCCAGGAGGCAGAGAGGACTGGGAGAGAGCTGCATGCCCCCCAGAAGACAAGTGGGGGTACGATTTCTGCTAAGAAACTGAGGGAGCCCCTGGGATCCCAGCTGACCCCAGGTGGGCACTGGAGCCATTTTGGACAATCCTGCTTATTACATAATAGAAAATGCACCAATAGCTGGTTATCCCTCTTCGTTCTTCCTGGGGAAAAAAGGTGCCAGAAATTTCTAGCTATCGGTTCCCATCACTGAATTTTTAAAAGATCTTATTGTAAAACAGACCATTACAAAAATCAGAAATGTCATATGAGAAAGAAAAAAATCCTTGGGAATGTTTGATGTCTATAATATTTTTTCTTATACCCTCCCATCTTCTTCTAAAATTCAAATGATTTGCATTTTTTTCTTTCTTTTTTTTTTTTAGAGACAAGAGTCTCACTTTATGGCCTTTGGTAGAGTGCTGTGGCCTCACAGCTCATAGCAAAATCCAACTCCTGGGCTTTAGGGATTCTCTTGCCTCAGCCTCCCATGTAGCTGGAACTACAGGCGCCCGCCACAACGCCCGGCCAGCTATTTTTTGTTGCAGTTTGGCGGGGGCCGGGTTTGAACCCACCACCCTCGGTATATGGGGCCGGCGCCCTACTCACTGAGCCACAGGTGCCGCCCTGATTTGCATTTTTTGTGTTGTGTGACTTTAAAAGCCATGTAATATAAAACCCACCACCTGGAAGTGCACACTTCAGCAGCAGTTAGTTCACGCACGTGATCGTGCAGCCTCCATCTCAGTCCAGTTCCATCAGCCCAGAAGACCCCACGCTCAGTAAGAGTCACCCCTTCTTTCCTCCACCCCAAGTCCCGGCAACCAGCAATGTGTTCTACTTTTTCTGGATATTTCTTCTACTCAGCCCGCTCTTTCCAAGGCTCACAGCATCACACGCACTTCAGTGCTTCATTCCTCTCCTTTCTGTGGCTGTACGTATACACCACACCACTGTTTGAAAATTTCAGATTAATATGAGGGTAGAAACAATTAGGTTACGGCATTTGCATTTGTTAGGCGAGGTCCCTGTTGCTGTGTCCCCACCCAGGAGGTGTGCTGTGCACCCTGACACTGTGCCCATTGGGGGGAGCACCCCCCTCTCCTCTCTCTCCCTCTCCCTCCCCCAGCTTGAATTAAATTGAGTTTTTCTCTAACCAGGTTAATACAAAAGATATAAAGTCTCCATCTTTTTTACGACTGAATAGTATTCCATGGTGTACACATACTGCAATTTATTAATCCATTCATGTGTCGATGGGCACTTGATGCCCCACATTTTTTAATCCATTATTGGCTGATGGCCATGTGGGTTGTTTCCACCTTTTGGCTATTATGAATAATGCTGCTATGAACATTCATTTATAAGCATTTGTTTGAATACCTGTTTTCAGGGTTTTTTGGAGGGTATATATCTAGGAGTACAATTGTTAGGTTATATGGTAATTCTTTTTTTTGTTTTGTTTTGTTTTTGAGACAGGGTCTCACTATATCACGCTGGGTAGAGGGCCGTGGCATCACAGCTCACAGAAACCTCAAACTCTTGGGCTTAAGCCATTCTCTTGCCTCAGCCTCCCAAGTAGCTGGAACTACAGGTGCCTGCCACAACACCCTGCTATGTATTTACTTTTTTGTTGCTCTTGTTGTTTATCAGGCCCAACCCTGGTTTGAACTCACCAGCCCCAGTGCATGTGGCTGGCGCCCTAACCACTGAGTAAGGGCTCTGAGCCTCATCTGATAATTCTATGCTTAACTTTTTGAAGAACCATGATTTGTATCTTTATCTCCTCTGTTTCTATTCAAAATGGAAGAAAACAGTGCTGCCCAAGGCAGCTTCCACTGCGGATGAAGCTACACTATAGTTGTGAATATTCTGAAACAGTCTCCACTGAGGCCAAAGTCAGGCAGCATTTATTGTTTATCAAATAACTGGAAATGTTTCTAAACAAATACTTGTAAAGTTAAGTGAATAACAATCTTCTTTGAGGTTGGGTCTGTACAGAAAGCTCCTAGGAAATAATTTTGCAGAAGCTCAGGGAATGTGGTTAGGCAGCATGGTTAGGCAAGGGACTAGGTTGGAGGTGAGGCCCAGGTCTTATTTTTACCCTTTCCAGGCTCCCTGCCCCCAACCCCACCACACCCACCCCAGGCTGACCAGGCCTGCCTGAGCTCCAGGCAGTTCCCTCCTTACCCTCAGTCTCCCCTTCCTTCCTCTTACTTCCTGAGTAAGCTTGGTCTGTTCATTTAAACAACTTCGCCCCTTGGAATGAATCATCAGAAAGTAACTGTAAACTCTCATGTTGTTTATTTGGCCCCAGTACACAATGTGCGGAATCAGACAGCCCTGAGATTTCATAACAAGCAGGCTTTGCCACACGGAGTTGAACAGCTGCCTAGACACACAAGCCAAGCTTCATTCGCTTCTAGAAAGTACTGTCAAACTACTTCCCGCGAGAACAGATTTGAGCACATTACATGTCAGAACACACGCTAAAGTTGTTTTCTAGCCGTGGAGAGGGCAGCTCCTTCCTGGGGTACTATTCTAGTTGATATCAGGTCCCGGCAGGCACTGGTACTCTCTCTCCCACACAACCGATTCCAGCCCCTGCCTCTCCCAGATGCCAACATCACTGTGAATGTTCTTAAGGCCCCGGCTTTTTCAGCAATTTTCACTGCTTTCCTTTTGCTCTCAGTTACACAAGGTGAGAAGTTACAAGCAATGGCTAAGGTGTCTCGCTGACTTGGGATTTAGTACAACTTTGCTTCCTATGGCTGTGTGACATTGGACTACTTAGTCAACCTCTCTGTGCCTGAGTTTCCTCATCCTTAGAGTGGAGATAGAGTATCCACTTCATGGGGTATTGTGATGATTAAAGAAAGCAATGAAGTCCTGGCTTGAGCTTGGCACACGTATAAGTAGCTGATAATAATACTGTTGTCATCGTCACCCTTTTGCCCACTGTTTTTTCTCTCTGCTCTCCTGCCTCCTTGCCCCGACCCACCCACCCTCTTAGACAATACTGTGTTTGTATTTTTAGGGAAGGAAAGGGGAAAAGGCAAATAGAAAAATCCTAGCTTTGTGTTTCACAACTTTTACATCCTTAGAGGAATAAAAAGAGAAATGAGGATTTGAAGAGGGGATTCTTACTTTCTCATAACCCAAAACAAAATAAAAACTAAACCAAAGCAAAACAAAACAAACTAGAAAAGATTCCCCTTGCTTAGAGTCTGACAGTGATGAGAGGAAGCCGTGAGGGTTTCCTGGGTAGAGCAGCCAGATGACAGGGCTACAGGTGACCTCACAGAGCTTCCCTCTGCCCTGCACGCTATGAACGGCAGGCCAGCTTTACTCTAGGGAGCTGTGAACCCGCATGTGTAAAGAACATGTGCCATGTAAGGGGTTTGGGATGATGGGGAAGGAGGAAGCGAGGAGAGAACAGCTTTTCCTTATGGATCCTATATTGCTCAGGATTCAGGGAGCTCCACAGACATTAGACACAACATCTATCCAATCACTCGGGTGTGATGGTCCATTTTATGGCTCACTTTCAAATGCCATTAAGAAAGTCAGGAGTTTCAGAAACATTGTAAAGTCGGACCTATCACAAAGGCCTAGGCCCACTTCCATTTCTTTCTGGATTCCTGGAATATTAACATAATAAATAACAAACATAGTGTTTCTGTTACCCATCAGGGTGTAAAACTTAGTAGCTTAACGTACAGATGTTCATTGCTCACAATGTTTACAGTTAGGGCAGGACTCAGCCAGGATGGTTCATCACCTCTGTTCCATGGGGCTGGATTCTCCTGGGAACTTGGTCGGAGCTGTGACATCCACGATGGCCTCTCACTCTCCAATGTCCCTCTCTGTGTGGTCTCTCATCGTTCAGTAGTCTAAGCTGAGCTGATGACATGGCAGCTGGATCCCAAGGAGGTAAGAGCAGAAACTGCCAGGTCTAAACTGGCAGAGTATGACAGTTCTGTCATATTCTATCACTCGGAGCAGGTCATGAGGCCAATCTGGATTTACAAGGAAGGGAATAAACCCTGCCTTTGATGTGAGGAGCAACGTGAGCCTACAAAAACAGGACTATAAAAATTGTGGTGTGTTTTAAATGTTTCTGATTAACACATTAACACTTTTTTAACATAAAAGCACACAGGGATGGTATGATTAAAATTGTTTAGGTATAATGTTAATATTCTAAATTTAAGTGGATCCCAAAGAATCCTCTTAGTTCCTCAGGGTAGCTCCGTCTTAGTCTTCAAAGGAAATTCTCTTTCTTTCTAAGTCCTGGACGATTGTATAATTGCAACAGCCACTAGCAATTTTAGGGACGGAGAGGTCACCAGGAAAATTCCTCATTGTTTCCCTCCTCATCTTGTGTCTTAGTCCACCTGGTGTTGCTATAACAGAATGCCTGAGCCTAGCAGTTTATAAGGAAAGATGTTTACTTGGTGTATAATTCCGGTGGCTGGAAAGTTCCAGAGAGGGCATCTGCTGAGAGTCTCAGGCTGCTTCTACTATGGTGGAAGGCAGAAGGCCAGTCAGCAGGACAAGATGGCATGGTGAGAGAGGAAGTAAGGGGTGGGGGGAGGTCCACGGTCTTTCTAACAATCAGCTCTCCCCAGAACTAACAATGAGACCTCACTGACTCCCAAAGGAGGGCATTATTCTATTCATAAGGGATCCACCCCCATGACCCAAACGCCTCTCAGTGGCCCCACCTCAAACACTGGGGATTAAATAGTAGCAGAGAGGTCACCAGGAAAGTTCCTGACTGTCTCCCCACCATGGCATCGGCCTCCTAATCTAAACAGTAGGAACAGCAATCTCTGGTTACTGTTTCTGCCCCCAGTTTTTGTGCCACCCAACCCTGTAGATCAGAAATGAGGCTGGGCACAGTGGCTCATGCTTGTAAAACTAGTACTCTGGGAAGCCAAGGTGGAGAGTGGATTGATTGAGCTCAGGAGTTCCAGAACAGCCTGCACAAGAACAAGACTCCATCTCTACAGAGAGGACTTGTGGCAGGTGCTTGGGAGGCTGAGGCAAGAGGATTGCTTCAGCCCAAGAGTTTGAGGTTGCTGTGAGCTATGATACCACAGCACTCTACCCAGGGTGACAGAGGTGACAGAGTCAGACTGTCTCCAAAAAAAAAAAAGAAGAGAAATGAAGAGAAAGTTCCAATGAGCACTGAGAAGCTTCTATCAGAAGTGGGGGACTTTGGGCCAAAAGTCCACAAAAGTGACTATCATAGGATAGAGAAGAAGGGACTAAATAGACTCAGACAGAGGGGGGCTAAAAAGTTGTGCCAGATTTTGTGATAAGACAGAGATTACCGTGGAACCATAGACTGCTATTTTTGGGACATATGATTCTTTTTTAAAAAACCTATAGGCCGGGCACGGTGGCTCATAACTGTAATCCTAGCACTCTGGGAGGCTGAGGTGGGTGGATCACCTGAGCTCACGGGTTCAAGACTAGCCTGAGCCAGAGCAAGACCCTGTCTCTAAAAATAGCCGGGCGTTGTAGTGGGCACCTGTAGTTCCAGCTGCTTGGGAGGTTAAGGCAAGAAAACTACTTGAACCCAAGAGTTTGAGGTTGCTATGAGCTATGATGCCACGGCATTTTACCAAGGGCAACAAAATGAGACTCTGTCTTAAAAAAAAAAAAAAGATTTATATATTTTCTGACTGTGTGTGGTGGGTTCACAGATTCAGATTACACAGTGACTCATGCCTGTAATCCTACAACTTTGGGAGGTTGAGGCAGGAGGATCCCTTGAACTCAGTAGTTTGAGACCAGCCTGAGCAAAGTGAAACCCTGTTTCTACTAAAAATAGAAAAACTAGGTAGGTGTTGTGGGGAACACCTGTAGTTCCAGCTAGTTGGGAAGTTGAGGCAGGAAGATTCTTTGAGCCCAGGAGTCTGAGGTTGCTGTGAGCTGTGATGACACCATTCCACTCTGGCCTGGGCAGCAGAGTGAGACTTTGTCTCAAAAAAAAAAAACAAAAAAAAAAACCACAAAAACAAGCTATTTCTATTTTCTGTAATTAGGTCTCTTTTGTTCTGTCTATGGCAGTACATTTTTAAATGCTAGTCTAGTCAGCAGTGCTAAGAGGAAACAAGAAAGAGGTTTTTGTCCAGCTTGTTCCAAGTCTTAAAGCTTTACCAACCACCTGACATGAGGGGAACAAGAGAGTGAGAGCCCCAAAGCCATGGCATCATAGCTCACTGACTGCACTGCGCTGGGACCCTGGCCGGCAGCTCCCTGCACCAGGATGTGCTTAGTAAGTCTGCTCTGCACCGCCCACCCCCAACCCCAGTCTGTTATTGCCACCAGACAAGATGCAAAAAGGGACCTCACTGAACAACGAGAAAAGTGTCCTGGGATTGGTGCCCCAAAGGCTGGAGGGGGCAGGTAACCGTGGAGTTTGCCTCCAGAATGGAGTCAGTAAACAGGAAATCTGATTTTGCTGTTAGGAGTGGGGGCAGGGGTTCAATCTGAGCATGAACCTCTGAATGCCAAGTTCTCAGGCAGGCAGATCACCATCTCTTTTTCTTGTTGGGTGAGGAAAAGGCACATAGTTGCAGCAGGACCACAACCAATGTCTAGGAAGGAAACAAAAAGGCAGGACCTATTTTGAGAGACGCCAGACTCCTGGGACAAGCTAACGGACTGGCATGGCCCCTTAAGCAAACTGGGGCACAGGGCAGCACCAACGTGGATGACTGGAATCTAAAGCAGACATAAGAACACAACAGGTCTTGACCAGGGCAGGTTTGGGAGTAGGGAAAAGCTGCCTGTGGTGGGCACATGAGGACTGGGCAGGGTCCAGGCTTGCTAGCCACAGGCTTGGACAGCTGAATCATCCTGAACCCTGCCAGGTTACATTCATGCACAGGACTAGTTCTCTGGGGCTGCTGCTCAAAAACCTTTGGTATCTGCAGCTGCATAGAGCCGGGAGCAAGCAGCTATAGTCATGGCCAATGTCTCAGCCTCAGTCCCGCCCTCACTATCTGCTCCAATTATCCATAACTGAGTCACACACCACACCAGCACTTGGTGGATTAAAGCAACAACAATCCTTTATTTTGCATTTTGGGCAAGGCTCAGCAGGGACTATTCATCACTGCTCCATAATGCTTGGGACCCATGACTGGAAAGGGTAGGACAGCTGGGGGCTGGGAGGGCGTCTCCCCAGGCCTCTCCCATGTTCTCTCCAGCATGGCAGTCTCATGGGTAGCTGAACTCAGGGGTGGGTTGGGCCTTGGAGAGCAAGGATTTCCAGGGCCCCAGGCAGAAGTTGCAAGGCATTTATAGTCTAGCTTCAGAAGTTCTAGGATATGCTCATTTCCACCATATTCTATTGGTTTACCAAATTACTAAATCCAGCCCAAGTTCAAAGGAAGAAGGTATAGACCTCTCTCGATGGGAGGAGGGGCAGAGAATTTTCCACCATGACAGTATCTCACCAAGTCTTCCTCCTAACTGATTTGCTGTCCCCAGATTCTCATTAGTGACAACAGGAAGGCAGCACAGAGCAGATGACGTGAGGATTTTGGAGGCCATCAGCCCTGTATCCCGGTCCACGCAGGATCTACACTGAGCAACTGGTTGAGCTTGTTGTGCTACTTAACTCTCCCAACCTGGTTTTCCCCTTAGGTGAGGATTATAACCTGCATCAGCACAGCAAAGGTACTTTCCAGCTCTTCTAGTGTGGGGAGCATGACCGCCAGGGACTAGCCTCCACTGTCAGCTCTGCTGGGATCTCTACCCCATCCCCTTTACCCAGGGGTTGGTGCAGAGGCGCTTCCTGCTGGGGCTCCCAGCCTCAGCCTGAGCACAGCAGGGACACTAAGACAGGCATATTTCTGAGAGATGCCAGGGTCAGACCCCTGCCCCCAAGTGCCTTCTTCTCATTTGAGACTAAACTGTAGACCCAGGTGCTCTCCCCCATCCCCTTCCTTCACAAGATCACAAGGCTGGCTCCCTTCCGTTTTCCCTCAAAAATCTCTTGGCACAGTATGCCTGTCTGCCACTGGCTCAGAAGTACCGGGACAAACCTGACACACAGGGCTGCGGTGGGAGTGGATGAGTAGGTGTGGAGCACCTGGTGGAGGCCTCCGCCCAGGTATACCGGGTAATTACAGTGAGCAAGGTAGACAGATACCTTTGAGCCACCTGCTTTAAGCTTCCTGCTTAATAGAATATAGTGGAAATGACCATATCCTAGCCTTTTAACGGGACACAAAAAGCTTTTCCAAGTCCAGCCCTCAGGGTCAGTGCTCTGGCCTCCACCCAGCTCACCTGAGCCCACGGTCAGCGCTTTGACCCCAGCCCAGCTCACTTGAACCCACGGTCAGCTCTCTGACCCCAGTCCAACTCCCCTGAGCTCAAGGTCAGCGCTCCGACCCCGCCCAGCTCACCTGAGCCCACAGTGCGAAGGGACTTCCTTCCTTCCTCCCCAGTGCCCTTCCCCACCGTGTCCTTCGGTGCGACCCTCCCTCCTTTGTTTCTTGAACATCTCCCATTCCTGCACACAGCCCTTACGTGCCGAACTCTCACGTATCCCCCAAAACTCGGTTCAGTCGAGGGATCCTGGTTATCCCAGCAGACCGCGCTCGCAGGCGGAGGTCTCAGCGCACCTTGCGAAGCATGTGCTACATTTTGTCACGCCGGCTGCAACAGTGTCCCCGCTTGGGGGCTTCTCTGTAGCAGGGGAACCTCTCTTCCATCCTGAATCCCCAATGCGTGGCCCCGGGCGGATCCCCAGCACAAATCTGCGGAATGAGCGAGTCAGTTTGAGAACCGGGACAAGCCACCCCGGCGGAGTGGCCGCAGGGCTCGCAGCAGAGGGGTGGAGGCGGGGCGGCCGGGCCCCGCCCGGGTCCCGCAGCTGCAGTCGCAGCCGCTCAGGGCCTCCCTGGGCCGGGCGCGGAAGGCGTGGGCCGAATCGCGGCGGCTGCCGCAGGGCACATGACCGCGGCCGCAGCCTCCGCCCCGCCCGCGTCCCCGCGCAGCCGCCGGCCGTCGCCTCCCCGGGCTGCGGCGAGCCCGGCCCGCGAGCGTCACCGCCTGCGCGCTCCCTCCGCCCTCCGGAGCTGCGCCAGCGGAGGGAAACCGAAACCAAAGCCGCGTCCTCCCTGCGCCGCCCGCTCACCGGGTGCCCGGGGTCCCGCTCTTCGGGCTGCTCCCGGGCGGCCTCGGCCGCGGCTCCTCCGCCCTTGCAGTTGGGGAGCCCGTGAGCGGCGCAGAATGGGCAAATGCTGCTTCTACACGGCGGGGACGTTGTCCCTGCTCCTGCTGGTGACCAGCGTCACGCTGCTGGTGGCCCGGGTCTTCCAGAAGGCCGTGGACCAGAGTATCGAGAAGGTGAGGTAGGGCGGGCTGTGTGTGTGAGTGCGACGGGGGAGGGTGACTTGTGCACCGCGGACCCTCCTCTCCTCGCTTCTGGGCGAGAGAGAAGAATGGGAAGAAGTGGAGACGGGTCTGTTCCTTTTATAAGAATAAAAATGATGGATCTTGACATCAGGCTTTCGCTTATGCTCTGTCGTTTCATCTCTCCACTTCCTCCATACACCGAATCTCTGCTGGGCCCAACCTCATTTCCCTCTTACTTCAATGAAGAAAGGGAAGAGAATGAAAGGCACCGCAGAAGGGGCAGGCTGTGCTGTCTGCTGCGGAGGCTTTGAAGTGGTGAGGGGCTGGGGAGGAGCGGTGCTGGGCTCTGAGTCCCAGGGCAGCCTGCAGTCAGGCCAGGCTTCGGGCTGGGCAACACTTCATCTGGCCAGTCTGTGCTTGAGGCCGACTCAGCGGCTTTGTGTCTTGTGCCCAGCGCTGCTCTGTCTCACCGTGGATTCCTGTTCTCCCCACACCCACGGCACAGATGCATCCAGGGTTCTGCAAACACCTGTACCTGTCTCTCCCCAGATGACTGGCTGGGGAGCCAACCCTTTCAGAAAAGTTGCCCTTTTTTGACTTCATTGGTCATCCCTTCTGCCCTTTTACCCATATCCTCCAAGCTGTGCCAAAAGAGGAACAAGGGAAAGTTTAAAAAGAGAAAAATCCCTGGAACAGCCTTTCTCGTGTTCACCCATCACCACGCACTTAATTTATCCCACTGGTCTGCAATTGCTTTTGGCTAGATAAAAAAGCCCAGGCCTTATCCAGGGAGTAAAGCTCTCTTATTCCAGGGGGCAGTGGGTGTATTCCTCTAACTGAGGTTTCCAGAAGTAATTATTACTTGAAATGTGGCAGTAAAAGGGAATTTTTAAAAAATCACATGGCAAAACATAATTTAAGTTTTAGCAAAGGCAAGACAAGGCCCACGGTGTGAGCGGCTCAAAGATCACCACCTCCTCTGAGCAGTCACATTCAAGGAAAAAGCAAACAACAACAAAAACCAAAGCTGAATCCTTTCTCCACTTCTGTCCAAATCCAAATCCACGGCAAGACTTTTTTAAGGGTATCAGCTCTGGCTTTGGGTGACTAGATTTCAGCAATCCGGTTACAGCCAATGTGTGAATGTCCTTGTGTGACTGAAGCCCTGTTTCAGGGAGCCTTGAAAGGGTGAGTGACTTTCCTGGTGCCCTTAGATTCCCTGTGGGTCCCTATTTCACTGGGGCGGGGGCTGTGAGGCAGCTAGTCTGGAGCCTGGGTTTGTGGTGGTATTTCCAGGTGGTTTTTGGCATATGGAAAAGACCCTATTCTGAAAAGCATAGGGGACTAGACTTCCAGACCTGCCCAACCCCGTGAAGGAACGTGAAGTCATCTGGTGTATGAAACAAAAAGTCAGGCCTAGTTTCAGGTGGGCCAATTTGGGAATATCATTAAGTGAATAATGGTCATGTGTTACCATTCTGGCCTCTCCTGCCTTGCCTGTGGGGTGGGAAGGTGGAAAGGTCACACTTCCAGGTAAACACCCCTGGCGTGCATCCTGGCTCCCCTCTCTACCAGCACAGGCTGGGGTTTTAATCTTCCTTGATTCATGGTTTCCCAGCAAAAACTTAAAGGGGTTAGTGACAACTGTTTATAGAAAGGTTATAAGGTTGAACAGTACCTGTGGCTCAAAGGAGTAGGGCACCAGCCCCATATGCTGGAGGTGGCGGGTTCAAGCCCAGCTCCAGCCAAAAAAAAAAAGGTTATAAGGCTTATTCAGGAAAATAGATATGCTTTTCTTAGAACATATTTAGTGCTTAATAAATAACAGCAATTTTATTTTTATTAGGATCCACATATACAAAAAAAGTATATGGAATTTGAAGTCAAATTCCCTCTGTTCCAATCCTAGCTTTGCCATTTAATAAGCTTTTTGACTTTTGACAAGTTACCTCTCCTAGCCTTAATTTCATTGCTTACAAAAGGGATATAGCATAGCTGTCTAGGGCACGGGGCTGTGTTGCGTTGAAGCACATGGGGCGGAAGCAAGGACTTCCTCATGCGTGCAGGTCCTGCCAAAGCCCTGCACCTAATTCTGTATCCAAAGCTTTCTGTTTTCTTAGCAGGGCCCCTCCACAAAACCTGGACATGCCTCTATGTTCAGCAGTGGGACTAAGCGTAAAGCACTTAGTATCAGACCTGGAATCGGTATCAATATATGGTATTTTTCCATTAGCATTACTATGAGCAATTCATTCATAATTTGACTTTAATAGAGTCGTAATATAATACACTCCGATACTCCCGGTTCTTAGATTTTTCATTTGAAGGACAGTTATGCCCTGGCTTTTATCTATTAAAAAGAGGAGAGATAAAAGGGATGGATTTTTTCTTTCTTTTTTTTTTTTATGCAGTCTCACTTGGTCACCCTTGGTAGAGTGCTGTGGGATCACAGCTCACAGCAACCTCAAACTCTTGGGCTCAAGCCATCCCCTTGCCTCAGCCTCCCAAGCAGCTAGGACTACAGGCACCCGCCCCAACACCTGGCTATTTTTAGAGATGGAGTTTTGCTTTTGCTCAGGTCTGGAACTCCTGAGCTCAGCAATCTACCTGCCTTGTCCTCCCAGAGTGCTGGAATTACAGGTATGAGCCACCTCACCCTGCCCAGGATGAAATTTCAATGTGTAGGACAGGCTACTTGGGGGAAGCTTAGTAAAATAATTTCTGTCAGAAGAATTTGACTCGAGATGGCTGTCCTTGAACCCTGCTGTGATCAGTGGTAACTGGCCAGTGACTGTAGTAGAAAGAACCAAGCAGTTTGGCTCCATTCTTGGCCTGGCTGGTGACTGCCTGATACCGAGCACGCTCTGTGATTGCTTCTGCTGCACCTTTCTCGTTTGTAAGAGAGGCAGAGTAGTCCCTTCCTCCTCTTCTTCCTTCCTATGCTCACTTCCTGGGGGATATTATAAATGTTAATAAAGTCTTCTCTGGAAAGCCTTTGGGCCTTCCCAAGGACAAAGCTTTGCAGGGACCAGCAGTCTGTCCCCCCACCTCCCACCCTGAGTCTGGAAGGGCAGGAATGTATGTTGTATTTCCTGGCAGCCCAGCTCATCATCTTGGTACCTGGTACACTGTAGGGACACACTAAATGCCTGTTGACAGACTTGATCATTTTAATGGAAAGAAGAATGTCCTCAGAGCTGGACAGGGTTAAAGTTTCTTTTCTGTCACTAAGAAATACTTGGTTTAAGCTGAACAAATAGAGTAGTAAGTTATTTAGTCCCTTAAAGCCTCAGATTCCTCATTTTTAAGTGGGGAATAATAAGAATGCTTAATTCATAGGGCTGTCACAAGAATGGAATACAGTGATCACTGTGAAGCACCCAGCACCATGGCTGTACCTTTGACATTTGTTCCTCCTTTAGCTCTTGTTTTCTCATCTGTGAATTGAAGCTTACGTAGATGCTAAGGTTCTTTCTAGCTCCAAACATCTGAGCCCCTGTGACAGAGGCACACTGACCTTTAAGATCAGAGTACAGTTCAGAATATCCTTCCTGCCAGCATGCTGACGGTCTGAACATCTTCCCATGTGAGGTGCAGGACAGGCCAAAGTCGGGGCTGGCTAACCCGGGATGGGCTGGCAGGGAAGCCAGCCAGAGGGGAGGAGACTGTTTATGCTCTTTATTTCCTCTTCCCAGGCCAGGCAACACTGTAGCATTGGTCTCAGGGATGAGATACATTTACCTTTCATCTGGACTTGAGGTGCTGGGCAAGTGACTACCAGCTGGCAACATTTGGGATCAAAAGCTACTTGAGCTGTTCAATGGTGCCTTAACAACATACAGGCTGGGCACCGGGGCTCAGGCCTATACTCTGAGCACTATAGGAGGCTGAGGCAGCTGGATCACTTGAGCTCAGGAGACCAGCCTGAGCAAGAGCCAGAACCTGCCTCTAAAAATAGCCGGACATTGTGGTAGGTGCTGTGTAGTCTCAGCTACTTGGGAGCCCAAGAGTTTGAGGTTGCTGTGAGCTATGACACTCCGGCACTCTACCAAGACAAAGTAAGACTCTGTCTCCAAAAAAAAAAAAGAAAAGAAAGAAAGAAAGAACAAGAAAAACTGAGGCAAAAAGATCACTTAAGCCCAAGAGTTCAAGGTAGCAGTGAGCTATGATCCCATGGCACTCTACTGGGGACAACTGAGTGAGATACTATCTCCAAAAAAAGGAAATAACATATAATTACTTAACCAAATAGTTTAGATTATTATTTTTTTCTTTGTTTTGGCTGGGGCCAGGTTTGAACCTATCACCTCCGGTATGTGGGCCCACTCCTTGAGCCACAGGCGCCACCCTAACCAAATAGTTTTGATGGTGAATCATGTAAAGACAATCAACTACAGATAATGTCAAAGGGCACCCCATTGCCTCATCATACCTACCTCATCTGAGTTGCCTCTCAGGCAGAAGTTAAGAAGACTTAGAATCTTGGCCTAATATTTTTTCTTTTTCTTTTCTTTCTTCCTTTCTTTTTCTTTCCTTTCTTTTTTCTTTCTTTCTTTCTTTTTTTTTTTTTTTGAGACAGTCTCACTCTGTTACTCAGCCTAATGTGCTTGGTGTCACAGCTCACAGCAACTTCAAACTCTTGGGCTTGAGCAATCCTCTTGCCTCAGCTTCCAGGCTGGGACTAAGGCACCCACAACAATGCCCAGCTAGTTTTTCGATTTTTAGTAGAGATGGGAATCTCGCTCTTGCCCAGGCTGGTCTTGAACTCCTGCGCTCAGGTGATACACCTGCTTTGGCCTCCAAGAGTTTTGGGATTATAGGCGTGAGCCACAACATTTGGCCTTCTAATATTTTTCTTAGTCAGAAAAAATGCCTTAGAGATTATTTAAATCTGTATTTTCCAGTGAAGGTACTGAGGCTCAGGGAGAGTAGGTGGTGGGTATAAAGCCAAACAGGCAGGTGGGGCAGAGGGGCCAGGCCCGCTGGGTCTCCTGATGTGGGATATGCCCTTCCCATCTCCCCTGGGATAGCCCTGTCCAGTTTATGGTACCTGCTGTACTGGTGTAGTTAAACTGGCACCCTCTTTCCTCCAAAAGATTTCAGGTTTGGACAGTAACGTCTGTGGCTGTCCCTACCCTCTGCCTCGTTGTGTTCTTACCTACCACACTGCCCCCATGTCTTTGCAATAAAGAGGACCAATGCTCTCTAAGGCGCTGAGGCCCATTCAGGCTAGCTGAAGAAAGATAGATTTTTGTGTGTGTGTAACGGTAGAAGGGGAAGCTGATAGGGATCTAAGAGTGAGCATGGCCACAGCAGAGTAAGGCCTCCTGGGAGGTTAGGAGAAACTGGAAAGGCAGCAGGAAGCAGACACACTGTGTCTCCCGCTCTGCCCTCTGCCCTCTCCCCAGCAGCTTCCTCTGTTACACATCCTCCCTGGGTTGCTCCTCGCTAGCCCAGCCCCACCCCTGCAGCTTTCCAGAGGCTGCCTCACCTTTTCTCTTCTTTCCAAGTTCTTGACAGAGTAATGTGATTCGCTCAGCACAAGCCGAAATCAAAGAGCTATAGACAGAGGCAATATCACTTATTGCCTTGCAAGATTCTTTAACTAACAAGCAAAATTATCCAATTCCTTCCTGGGTCATAGAAACATGAGCTTGTGATATCAAAATCGCATTACGATTCTTTCAGTGTCTAGCTAATCCACGCTGACTATGAATGCGTTCATTATTAATGATTCAGACAGTACAGCAGGCCAGCAGTGGTCCCTAGATTCTAGGATGGTACATCAAAATCACTGAGGAAATGCTAGACCCTGCCTCAGACCTGCTAACTCAGACTCCTCAGGACCAGGACCGAGGCTAAGCCGACCATGACATCTCTTCCTGGTGTGCATGGTCATTATTTTCACCCATGCCGTCATTTCTTGAGACAGCAATCCTAGTGGAGGATGTCAGTACTAATGGTCACTGTTGATCTGCAGGTGTACATTAAAGGGAAGATTATTTGGGGGAAGGGGAAGATTCCTGCCCATGGAAACCATTTTGCTTTGTTGTGGAATAAAGCAAGATCTCACTCTGTCGGGCCACAGTGCAGGGGCCATCTGTTCTGCCAGACATGTGCTTGTTTCCCAGGGAAGAATCAGCAGGTGGAATTATTAGCTTGTTAATGAAAACAGAGGATGTTGGCCAAGTAATCAGACATTTATGTCCTGTTTCACCAAATCTGTACTATCTGTATAAAATATACTAAGGAAGGGATCATTTTTAATCAAAGCCGGCAACTTGTCAAAACAACCGAGGGAAAATAAAGGCCACCGCAGGGGTCTGCTTTCTCTGTCTAAAAGCAGTTTTAGGTACATGCTTTACCAGTCATCACTGTACTCAGCAAATGTTTACTGGGTGGGCACCGTTTGTGGGGCTGTGTGCTGAGAGCTACGGCTCCAACAGTAAAAGAGACTCCACCCTTAGCCCACCATAACGCATGGCTAGTTTTTCTATTTTTGGTAGAGATGGGGTCTCTCTCTTTCTCAGGCTGGTCTCAAACTGCCAAGCTCAGGCAATCCACCTGTCTTGGCCCCCCAAAGTGCTAGGGTTACAGGTGTGAGCCACTGCACCTGGCCTGGGGAAGTTTTTAAAACAAAAGATTATACAAGTAATAATACATAATCTGCCAACTGTTCAAGTAATGAAACGATATGGCTTCTGGAAAATTCTACTCTACCACATAGGGGGTGAGAATGAAGAAGGCAGATGACTTCTTAGTTTTATTATGAAAATTGTTTTGACCTTGTGAACCCCTGAGATGGTCTCAGGGTCCCCTAGGGGCCCTCAGACCACACTTTTATAACTGCTGCTTTAGTTTTCATTTAATTAATTATTTTTATTTTTTAGAGCATTTAAAAAAATATATAATGTCTGTATATTTCTAGAAGGCCAATTTGGATACCTTTTTTTTTGAGACAGAGTCTCACTTTCTTGCCCATGGTAGAGTGCTGGGGTATTGTAGCTCACAGCAACCTCAAACTCCTGGGCTCAAGTGATTCTCTTGCCTCAATTTCCCATGTAGCTGGGACCATGGGCACCTGCCACAACACCTGGCTTTTCAGAGATGGGGGTCTCACTCTAGCTCAGGCTGGTCTTGAACTGGTGAGCTTCGGCGATCCACCCACCTAGGCTCCCAGAGTGCACAGGTGTGAGCTACTGCACCTGGCTAGAAGCCATATTATTAATGTTTTAAACCACCAGGGTTTTTTGTTTATTGTATTTTTAGTTTACTGTGAACTCACAGCTTCCACATGAGTTCAGGGTTAAAAGCAGTAGTTTCGGCCAGCAGCGATTCTGGTTCTGTGAGTCTGCCGGCTTTCCTTGTGTGCTGATCAACCTGGATATGAGTGTTTGCATCTCTGTAATTGCCGTCTAGCCTCAGCCCTGGAGAAATTTTCAACCTGTATGATACAGCTCAGTATTTTAATCTAGCTTGAAAGCTCTCTTTGATGGCAGAAGTCCTGTCATTTAGTTCTGTATCATCTTCTTCTACTGCCAAGTGCAATGTCTTATTGAAAATAGATGACCAGGCTCGGCGCCTGTGGTTCAGTTGGCTAAGGCGCCAGCCACATACACCTAAGGTGGCGGGTTCGAATCCCCAGCCCGGGCCTGCCAAACAGCAATGATGGCTGCAACCAAAAAATGGCCGGGCGTTGTGGCAGGCGCCTGTGGTCCCAGCTACTTGGGAGGCAGAGGTAGGAGACTCGCTTGAGCCCAGGAGTTGGAGGTTGCTATGAGCTGTGATGCCATGGCACTCTACCCAGGGGGATAGCTTGAGGCTCCGTCTCAAAAAAAAAAAAAAAGAATGTTTTCCACTCTGTAGCTTGTGTCATTCCAGTTACCACACAGATGTGTAGAATGGTTCTCATTTTGGCCCTTGTCAGTCATGCCATAATACATAAAAAATTTGTGGGTGACCAGAATGAGGTGTGGTATCACATACTTTTCCATTCTATGCTTTAAAAAAAAATTTTTTTTTTTTTTTTTAGTCAGTGTCTCACTATATCGCCCTGGGTAGAGTGCTATGGTGTCACAGCTCACAGCAACCTCAAACTCTTAGGCTTAAGTGATTCTCTTGCCTCACCCTCCCAAGTAGCTGGGACTACAGGTGCCTGCCACAATGCCTGGCTGTTTTTTGTTGCAGTTTGGCCAGGGTCGGGTTGAACCCACCACCCCCAGTGTATATGGCCAGCACCTTAACCACTGAGCTATGGGTGCTGAGTCCCATGCTTTACATTTTTAAATATTTCATATAGAAAATGTAGAAAAGCATGTAGAAATCATATGACCTAGAAATACCTGATATTTTAATACTTAGCTTTTTTAGTTTAATGTGGCATAGATATTTATGGTGTATATGTTATGTGTATATATAGAAAAATTATCACAGTATACAAACTTTAATAAACTTTGTTTCATTTAACATTATACTGTGACCTTTCTCCTATTAAATTGTATTCAACAATTTTTTCAAGCATATGAATAAATTTGTTCTGTGATATGTCATACTTAGTTTCATTTAGAGCAGTTGTAAACCTGTGGGTCGCCACCTGTTTTTAACAATGAAAATACATTACAGCATTAGGAAGGTTGAGAACCATTGATTGAGATTATTTATGTTAGTTCTAGCGTTTTCTATTGAAAACTGTATATGGTGAACATTGTGGCTTAGTGTTTATTATCCTATATTTGTATTTGAGGATATTTCTATATTTCTGTATAAATGTACATATCATTGATATAAAATAGGAAGTTAGAAATTGAAGGGATGCAGTTTCTTTTTTTGTAGTTAAAAGAAATTGAAAAAATATAGAGTTACATTGTGTGCCACATACTAGTGGTAGAGCAAATGGCAAGTAAGAGATTGGGCTGAAATATACTTAGTGTAGTACCTGGCACAGAATAATAGGTAACTCTTATTGAACACTTAGCACCAGACCTTGCTGTAAGCACTTTATACTTAAAGATTAATTATTTTGATCCTTATCACAATTGCATAAGGTAAGTGCTATTATCAACTCCGTTATATTGACGAGAAAACTGAAGGATTGAAAGGTTTTTTGCTGAGAGCTACACAGCTAATGGCAAACCAGGAGTCAAACTGTTTTAATCTGTCTTCAGAGTCCCCACTTCCCTACACAGCCACAATGAACACTAGCTCAGTGTTTGAGTATTCATGAAATACTAGGCGGCATCATGTTCCTGCTGCACAGTTGTATAATCCAGAGGTTGTCTTGGTTCTAGAATTTCTTTGGGTCTTGGAAAGGTAGCTTAATGCATACACTTTATCCTATGCAGATTTGGAGCCTCAACCCATAAGCAAATACATTTGTGTTTCTGCAGTGAAACATGTTTGTTTTTATACTGAGATATAAAAAGAAGATTGTTAAAAACCTGATGTCAGTACATGTTGCCACATGAGTTATGGAAACTTTATGTCTTTTAGAATTGAAGATAAGAGACTTACATAAAACTACATAGGACCTGGATAAAATTATTAACATGGTTCCTGGCATTTACAACACACTGGATGTATTATTGGTACTATCACTACTATTACTCGTAGTTATCATCAGATACTTTTATATATTCATATATAGAGAAATTGGTGAGTCATAAGTACTAGGAGTACTTCTATCACGTTATGGCCCAGGTGAGGGGGTATGTAAGTTTTGGAGTCTTCAGTCGTGTTTCCCTAAGTCAGTGATAGATTTGTGTGTCTTCCCTTGTTCTAATGTAGGCTTGTCTAGCTTAGCGCATTCCCAGTTGTGCACAAATTTGATTTCAGAGTCTATAGAATAGCTCAGGTTGTGTTTTCTTCCTTTCAGAGATCCAACGTTTTGAGTTTTTCCTTGCTCTTTGTTATAGCTGCCTTACTTTAAATACGAGCCTATTGGAAGAACAGTTTGACCCATCATTTCCCCATATGTGACCAGATATAATTAAAGACTAAAGTGGTTGCATTTGAAATTGAGATAATTTCCTCTTCTCATCATTTTAACTGATGAAGAATTGTAATCATAGTCATAACTATATTTAAGATAATTAGAAAGAAATGTTCTGGATAATATATTTATTTTAATTATATGGTCATATTACTTTTACTGCAGTATGATACAAAATTTTTTCTTTTATTTGAGATAAGATCTCACTCTGTCTCCCAGACTGGAGTGCAGTCTCTCAGACTGGCATGATCATAGCTCACTGCAGCCTTCAACTCTTGGGCTCAAGTGATCCTCCTGCCTCAGCCTCCTGAGTAGCATCCACTACTGTGTATGGCTAATTTTTAAAGTTATTTTTTGTAGATACAGAGGCTCGCTGTATGCTGTCTGGGCTGGTCCTGAACTTGTATCTTTAAGTAGTCCTTGCTCGCTGTATGCTGTCTGGGCTGGTCCTGAACTTGTATCTTTAAGTAGTCCTTGCTCCTTTGGCTCCCAGAGTGCTGGGATTCTAAGTCTGAGCCAGTGCCACCTAGTCCCAAATATAAATTTATTCAATGACTTTGATTCACATTTGCTATTGAGATTATTATTTTTTATTTTGGCACTTGAGTTTAAACCTATTCTCTGTTCTTAGAAATATCCCTTTGAACTGTTTGAAGATCTGCTATATATACTTGTCTTCTCATTCTGTATATGATGGTACTATTTGGCTTCTTTGCCCCTCAGGAAGTGGAAACATCCTCACTGAAGCTCTCTCTTTCTCTTTTGTAGACTAGCCTCAGGCCTATAGCAAATCCCAATGAGCTGGAAGAGCCTTTACTAGATTATCTAGTCAAATGGAAGCAGAGAGATAGAAGTAGAAATGTAATTAGTTTGTAAAGGGTGAGAATGGGGCCTTACATAGTACTTATTTGTATTTGACAGTTTTGATTCATAAATGAAATATAAAATACAGAAATCTATATTCCTTTTCTGTTGGAAGGGATGTGTAAAGTCTTCAATTTTTGTAAAACTGTTAGTGTTTTTTTTTTTTTTTTTTTTTTTGAGATAGAGTCTTACTATGTCACCCTGGCGTTACAGCTCACAGCAACCTCCAACTCTTGGGCTTAAGCGATTCTCTTGCCTCAGCCTCCCAAGTAGCTGGGACTGCAGGTGCCCACCACAGCGTCTGGCTGTTTTTTGTTGTAGTTGTTGTTGTCATTTAGTTGGCCTGGGTTGGGTTTGAACCTGCCACCCTTGGTGTACGTGGCTGGTGCTGTAACCACTGTGCTACGGCCGCCGAGCCAAAACTGTTAGTCTTAATGGCTTTCTAGGTATGTGTATATATATATGTAGGGGTGTGTGTGAATGGGGCTTGTGGTATAGTGTATAAGAAAGAGTATGTGGTATGAAAAATAGGGTTATTTTCAGTTTATTTCATATCATCTGCCACAGAACATATTTGTTTTGGCATTTGGCATTCCCTGTATCATTGTGTTGGAATTTGGTGTGCATTATTTAATAAGCTGTGGTTCACTCATATTATATGTTTTGGTCAATTTCTTAATTATGGTAGATACTGAGTTTAAATTCCAGAACAGAAAACTTGAAAAGGAGGATACAGTGTATAATTTCCAACTGATACAATGTGTAGAAATACAGTCACTGGTTTGGCACATGTTCGCTAATACAACTTTTTCACCTGACAACATTATTTAATTTAGGATCTTAGAATTTAAAGTGCATTGAAATAATTGATAATTGGTATTTTTTTACAGAGAGGAAAAAGGAAACTGGATGACTGAAAAAGGTATTATTTGTTACCTTTCAAAAGTGATACTACTTTTATCTTTTCTAGGTTGCTGTAGTAAAACTAAAAAATGCAGATAAGGTGTTTGCCATGAAAATATTGAATAAGTGGGAAATGCTGAAAAGAGCTGAGGTAAGAGTCTTGTATTAGAGTATTAAAATATCTTAGTAATATTTTTAGGGAACTGTAAGATTACATAGAGCCGATATATCCTTAAATATCATTTAATAACATTTTTATCGGGTTGGCGCCTGTGGCTTAAGTGGCTAAGGCGCCAGCCACATACACCTAAGGTGTCGGATTTGAATCCAGCCCGGACCCGCCAAACAACAATGACGGCTGCAACCAAAAAATAGCCGGGCGTTGTGGCGGGCGCCTGTGGTCCCAGCTACTTGGGAGGCTGAGGCAGGAGACTCGCTTGAGCCCAGGAGCTGCAGGTTGTTGTGAGCTGTGAAGCCACGGCACTCTACCCAGGGGGATAGCTTGAGGCTCTGTCTTGAAAAAAAAAAAATTTTATCCATGGTGACTTTTTGAAGGCATAGAAAACAAGTTCAATACATAATTATAAATGATAAAAGTTATTTGTGATATTAATTTAATAATGGCTGAAAATAAAATGGAAACCCTTGCAATGTGGGCTTATGTAGTTGTGGTAAACACTATATATAGCATACTGTATGATGATATTTTTATTGTGTATGGAATATGAAATAGCCATTAAAAAATTGGGCAGATTTCTATGTATTGATACGGAAATATGCTCAAATATATACATATTATTACTTGAAAAAAATGTAATTTACAGAACACTGTGATCTCATTGTATAAAGAACAGAAGAGATAGAAGTGAGATACCACATGAATATATAATATGTGTGTATATGCGTTTATATATATATATACACAAAAAAAATTTTGAGAGGATGCTAAACAAAGAGTTAATTGTGGGAACCTCTAAACACAGCATCTTGATGATGAAACCTGGGTCCTAACTCAGACTCTTTCTACTTCAGTTCTCTTTGAAGTTTCTGGCATAGTGGCATTATTTTTCTTTTCTTTTTTTTTTTTTGTCTTTAAGTAAAAAATTAAAGATAATATAGAATTATAATGCATTCTATAAAATTATTTTTATCATACATTTCTAAGATTCTCCAGGGTATACTTTTATAGTAATGGAAATGTATTTTGAGAATAAATTAAAACTTTTAAAAAATCAACTTGAAAAAAGCAATCAATTAGAGAAAATGAACCAAGAAAAGGAGTAACACAAAGTTCAAGTATTCAGCAAGTGTATATAAAGCTATTCCTCTGCACCTGTGATTAGGAATGTACTTATTAAAAGAATAGATATTATTTTATACCAATCATATAGACAACCACTTACAAGTCTAATAATGTCACATGCAGTTGCGGATGTGGGGGAAGTGGTTTTCATACACTGGGCTAGAGGTGGTAATTGGTATCACACTTAGGAAGGAAAATTAGATATCTTTGGTAAAGTTGAAATATCCTTATATCTAGCATTTCTACTTCTGAGTGGATATAGTAGAGAAACTCTTGTACACTTTATAGATATATTTGTTACAACATTGTAATAACCGAAAATTGGAAATAATCTATACTTCATAATTAGGGGGTTGCATAAGTAAATTTTGGTGCATTCAAACAATGGCATTCATAGCAAAAACGGAAAAAGGAAAAATGGTCATTGCTTAGTAAAGAGTAATCAAGTTGCAAAAGGATACATAAAATTATATCACTCATGTAAATTTTCAAAACAGAAAATGGTTCTATTGTTTTTGGACATACACACGAGTGATCAAAGCATATGATTGGTAGACCCTGTACTAACTTTAGATTATTGATTACATTAGGGGAGAAAGGGATAGGAATAGGAAGGCTACAACTTGTATCTTATTGCCTTAAAGATAAAAAGATCCAAAGTAAATATGGCAAAATGTTGACATTTCTATTGTCTGGATGTTAAATTGGTTCATGATTGTTGCCTAAATTATTCTGTGCATTTTTTTCATTGTTTAAACTATAATGGTATTGTAAAATACAAAATTTTTTAATGTACTGTTATAGTAGTCCAGTTTGTGAGGATGCTTTGAAACTTGTTGAAAAGTCTTATGATAATTGGATATATTCCTTTTCTAGAACAGAATTAATATAGTAAACATATTGAGCAACAGTTTATATATTTACTATTCTTACATAAGGTGTTCTCTAAATTTTTTTTTCCTTTTCAGACAGCATGTTTTCGTGAAGAAAGGGATGTATTAGTGAATGGAGACAATAAGTGGATTACAACTTTGCACTATGCTTTCCAGGATGACAATAACTTAGTAAGAATCATTTTTATGTGTTTCCATATCCTTATTAGTTTTTTGTCAGAAGAATTAGCATTATTTTCATTTAAACATTGTTTAAAGGTAGATTTGATTTAGAAAATCACTGCATTTCACAGAGTATAAGTTGCATACTTGCTGTGTGATTTTTTTTTTCTTTTTTGTATAAGTTGATACCTTTCCATTGGAATTTTTTTATGCTTTTTAATAAACAAGTCAAAACAAGTCCAAAAAGATTTAATTTCTATTAGTTCTATACAAGGGGCTCAACAATTTTTTTCATTATTTTTCCAAATAGTATTGTAGTATTCTGTTGTTTTTTAGAATTTCGTATAACTAGAGCCACATTAAGAACCTAGCCTACATCTGATTTTATATTGATATCATATATCACTTAACAAAAGTTGGGAAAGAACTTGGAGGAAAGTCAAAATATTAGAAGCATGAAGAGATAAACAAGTGAATAGGAAAATAAGAGTATACAACTCCTTGGCCTGCTATTCAAAGCTCTTCATTTTTTGACCATGGTTCTTTAGATGTCTTATAATGACCAGTGATGCTCATCATACCCAGTTTCTTGTTAATTAACTGCATAAGTAATTAGCCACGGAAGTATTTGACACAGTCCTGTTTGATCTTAGGGATATATTATATACTTATTAATTTTTCATTCTTATTATTTAATGAGTACGTTTTATTTTTTCATTCACAGTATCTAGTTATGGATTATTATGTTGGTGGGGATTTGCTTACTCTACTCAGCAAATTTGAAGATAGATTGCCTGAAGATATGGCTCGATTTTACTTGGCTGAGATGGTGATAGCAATTGACTCAGTTCATCAACTACATTATGTACACAGGTAAGACAGTAATTCATTGCACCTTCCTGAGTTACTATGTGATATCCACAAACAGAAGTCTGCTTTTTCTAAATCTATTAATCTAAAATACATTTTTCATCAACCAGATTACTTTTGAGATGTTTTGCTTTATTTTCATTGTTTGTCAGTATTACAGAAGTGATGTCCTTAATACCGATATGTACATGTATAATATGTAAAAGTTCCCACTTGCTGTCAGCATTTTTATAGAATACTTTAAAAAATCACTCTTATTTAACATTACATGTGATTTCCATCTCAAAAGGAGTTTGTATTGGCCAGTGTCCTTAAGTTGAGTCTTGTATATTGGCATTAGCTGAATTAATCATCCAGGTCCATTTGCTCAGTAAATGTATTATTTATTTTATGTTTCTCAAGAAAATACTTTCAAGGATTGCATAAATGTAAAAAGAGGTATTTTTATAGGAAAGTAAAAATTTGATATTCATGGAATAATTTCCTCATTGTAAACTATTTATAATTTATGTTTAATAAATTTAAAAATATATTGGATAGTTTAAAAGGTAAGCTCACATTTTAAAAGTAAAGTAGAAGTCATCACAAAGTTATTGGTGACTTATTCAAATGAGAAAAATCTTTGAGTTGTACCAAATGTGAAGAAGAGGAAGATGCTGAGATAACAGATACTGCTGTGTGAGAAAGAAACTGAACCTTTTTCTAGAACAGTGATTTTCAGATTTTGGCATGCGTCAGAATAATGTAGAGGGTGGCGTGTTGAAACCTAGATTGTTGGCTCGGCGCCTGTGGCTCAATCGGCTAAGGCGCCAGCCATATACACCTAAGGTGATGGGTTCGAATCCCCAGCCCGGGCCGGCCAAACAACAATGATGGCTGCAACCAAAAAATGGCTGGGCGTTGTGGCGGGCGCCTGTGGTCCCAGCTACTTGGGCGGCGGAGGCAGGAGTCTCGCTTGGACCCAGGAGTTGGAGGTTGCTATGAGCTGTGATACCATAGCACTCTACCCAGAGGGACAGCTTGAGGCTCTGTCTCAAAAAAAAAAAACAAAAAACAAAAAACAAACCTAGATTGTTGGGTCAACTTCAGAATTTCCGATTCAGTAGGTTGATGAGTTGAGAAATTGGCATCTTTAACAAGTTTTCTAAGTGTCAGTGTTGGTGGTGATGCTGCTGCTGGTTTGACCACATTTTGAGAACCACTCCTCTAAGACAGCAGTGACTTTTTCTTTTAAATTCTAGATGATGAAAGTGATTACTAAGAAGAACATAAGCATGGGAAGAGAAAGTTTCTTTTTCAGTGTTGCTTTTTTAAAGATGTGAATGTCTTAATGCATATTCATTTGATTAGTAATGAAGTTCTAGGACAGTGGTTCTCAACCTTCCTACTGCTGAGATGTATTTTCATTGTTACAAAGGCGTGGGACCCACAGGTTGAGAACATTTAATAATGTTCTAGGACATTATTAAAGGAAGAATATTGTGAGTAAAGAGTTTGGATTTTATCAAATGTCAGTTTGTGAGGACCTGTAAGTTAGCTGCGAGTTAGCTGTAAAACTCACAATGTATGGGACCTCCCTATGATAGGGCCTCTTGGAGTTTCTGTTGTTTCAGCCTTGTCCACACTGAACCACCAGCAGTTCTTCAGTGTTTAGGTTTTCCTAACCAGACACCAGTTCCCTGTGAGTTCTCTGCACTCCTAAGGTGTGATTCTTTGTATCTGCTTCTCTGTCATTGATTTTGGGGACAGCAGTTGCCTTGTGACCTCACTTCCCTTACATATCTAAGAAGAGCTGCTGTTGATTTTTTTATTTTATTCCAGATTTGTACTTGTTAGGACATAATGGTGACTTCTGAGCTGCTTATGTACTAGACAGGAAACTAGAAGTTTCCTAGTAATCTTTTAAAGTTCAGGTTTCAAAACAATGTGTCCTATTCCTGTGATTATGGTAGCTTAGAATTTTTTGTATAAAAACAGTTCTTTTGTAAAGATGAAAAGATTTCCAAAGGTGCTATTTAAAATTAATTGACTATCTGCAGAAATGCAGACCATTTCTTTGTTACTTTATTGTGGAAACCTAAGGATGTTATGTATTATAAAGGTAAAACTTAAGGGGAATTTTCCTATTATTTTTGACTGAATATTACCCTAGTAGCCTCCTCCCTTTTGAAGGAGGCTTGGAAAGGATGCAGTGGGATTCAGTAGAGAAGAAATAGGGTATTAATACAGCAGCTAATACTGATAAATATTGTTTGAAGGAATTAGAAATAATGAGTGGCTAAATTTGAAATGCTTTAACTTTAAAGTTGTCAATTCTCTTCAAATTGATCCATAGGTTTAATATAATCCCTATGAAAAATCTCAGCAAGATTTTTTTTCCCAGCAATGTTTTCTGTTTGTAGATAAAAGCAGCTTATTTTAAAATTCATATGGAAGCTAAAGTAGTTAAAAGGATTTTGAAAAAAGGGAATAAAGTGGAAGGAATCAGTCTACTTATTATATTGCCACTTTAAACAAGACAGCGGTGTGATCTTGATATTATAAACACACAGATCACTGGAAGAGAATAGAGAATCCAGACATAAACTAACAAATACTTCTAGCTGCTTTTGAAAAAGATACAAGACTAATTAAATGGAGGAACGTTAATCTTCAACAAATAGTTTAAGAAAAATAGGCAAGAAGAAATGATTTTTTCCAAATCTTGCACAAATACAAAAATTAATTCAAAATGGATCTTGAATTAAAATGCACAATGTAAAACTACTATTATAGAGGAAAACACTGGAGAATATCTTTTGGATCCAGGGCTTGGTAAGGAGTTCTTAGATAATGACAATACAAGCATGATGAATAAAAGAAAAAGAATAAATTGAATTTCATCAAAATTAAAAATATGTGTTCTGTGAAAGACTCTGGTAAGAGGATGAAATAACATGCTACAGCGTGGGAGTAAGTATTTGTCAAAATACTGACTGACAAAGGCCTTAGATTTAGAATATAGCATAATTAAAAGACCCAAATAATCTGATTTGTAAATGGGGAAAAGGCAAGAGGAGATATACGGATGACAAACATATGAGAAGATGTTCAGATCATTTTGGGAAAATGCCAGTTAAAACCGTATTGATTACTACTCCCTACCTATTGGATGAAGAATAGTGATGATACTAAATGCTCGTGAGGCTATGAAGAGCATAGCTCTCTTACATTGCTGTTAGAAATGTAAAGTGGCACAGCTATTCAGCAAGAATTTGACAGTCTTTTTTTTTTTTTTAAAAGCATTTGATCCAACAATTATATTCTTGGGAATTTATCCTAGATATTAAAACTTACGTTCATAGAAAAATCTATATGTACGTGAATGGTCACAGCGGGTTTGTTTGTAATAGCAAAATACTGGAAATAGCCGGGATGTTCTTCAGTGGGTGAATGAGTGAGCAAACCCGGTACATCTGTACAGTAGAACACTTCTGATCATTAGGAAGGAATGAATTCCTGACACAGAGGACAACCTGGATACACCTCAAGGGCATTATGCTTAGTGAATAGTTCAATCTCAAAATGTTACATTTCAATAACATTCTTGAAATAACAAGACTACACACCCTCCATGCAGATTTTACAAGGGTAAGATTTATAGCCTAATAGTAGTGTGCAGTGTCAGTATTTTGGTTTGATTTTATGCTATAGTTAATGTTGCCAATAGAGGAAGCTGTTGGAAGGGAACATGGGGTTCATTATACTACTTTCTGTGATTTCCTGTAGGCTATCATTTTAAAATTAAAAAACTTGTTCTTCTGAAGTCTGGCAATCAAGCCCAAGAAATTCTATCCATCATATTTCACCTATAGTACATACTAATTTGGTGAATTTCTCAAGATTACCAAATTTGCTTAGACGTCTTTGCCTATAGGATTAAAGTTTAAGAAAGTACTTCTGCTTCATAGCTGTTCAAGTTGGACAAGTGTATTTCTTACTTTTAATTTTGTAAATAATCATTTATTTATTATGAAGGTATTATTTAGCCTTTACCTGTTTTTCTGGTATTCTAGCTACTTTCTTGTGTGTGAGGTACCATACAAGTAGAGGAAATATTCTCTCTATTTTGAAGGATTACTTGAAAGTTAATTATAATAATAGTGAAAAGTGCAGTGCCTACTAAAACAGGTCTAAAAAACTGTAAAAATGATATACTTAAACATTGTAGAGATGTAAAACAAAAGACAGTAGTAGATTTAAAAGTGAAATCAGGAAGACATTTTGGAAAAAGTCATGTTTGTAATAGGGAGAAGATATTTCAGAAGATTGAAATAGCTTAGTTGAGGAAGGAGGGCCACAAGTAAACAAGTTACACAGATAACAATTATAAAGGTTCAGATGTGATATTTTATCATTATTTTAATGTTAAAGATGTTGCTGGAATACATAGAAAAATTCAATATAAGGAAATACTAATGTTTGAAAGTATGTCCATTTATTGCTATGCTTTTAATGAAATGGTTGGGTTTTTTCCCCCTGTGTTTATTAAAATACTATTTTGGCAATCACAAGATATCTTTTCAGTTATCTGTCAAGTTAGATTTTAGACTTTGCCATTGATGCATTTTAATTTTCAACTTAAAATTTGAGTTTCAGCATTTCTGTTTTTGATTTGCTGAATAGGTAGTTTGCATTTTAAGGATGTGTCCTTTTTCTTCAATCAGTTATTTGTTCAAATACAAAATTTGGGAGTAGAGGTTATTTCTAATGACTTAACAGCATTATGTGGGATGTCTGACTCAGATTGATTAAAGTATATGCCAAATGTTGGGTTATGATAAAGTAAATCCTAATTGTAGGTTTGAAAAAAACCCAAGTTATTTCTAAACATGTTTAACTAAACTCAGCAATAGACTTGGTGTTCAGCTTGTGCACTACAGCTTCAAAAATGCTGATTATCAAAAGGCACAGAATCCTGTTACATAGACCAACAAAGAAAAAATAAGTTTGATCTGATTAGAATGTTGTGTGTGCTTATTATGTAGTTCAGTTTTAGATGACAAAAATGGAAAGATGAGGATCTTGTAGTGGTTTTGAACAGCACGTAGATGATCTACATAGATGATCAGAATGTTGATTCTGGTACCAAAAAGTTACCAGCTGATATTGCGTGCTCTTTGGTGACTAAGCTCTTACCTTGATTTCTGTTTCTAATGTAGTTTCCTACTGTATCACTGTGTAACCAGTGTTGTACTTTTTTGTGGTGTCGTTTCGTTTCTTTTTTTTTTTTTTTTTTTTGAGAAAGAGTCTCACCATGTCACCCTTGGTAGAGTGCAGTGGCGTCACAACTCACAGCAACCTCCAACTCTTGGGCTTAATTGATTCTCTGGCATCAGCTGGCACTATATGCCCCCACCACAACGCCCGGCTGTTTTTTGATGCTGTTGTCATTGTTGGTTAGTTGGCCTGGGCCAGGTTCAAACCCGCCACCTTTGGTATATGTGGCGTCATAACCACTGTGCTATGGGCACCAAGCCAGTGTTGTACATTTTAACTTCATACTAGTAGGGCCTTATTAGAAAACACTTGGATTGAGAAGGATCATTGCTAGTTGGCAGATTAATCTGTCATGGAGAACCATGATATTGTAGAGTGTATAATGCTTTAAGATTGTGGATTAGAGGTTAGATATGTGTGTGCAATATGCAGAGATACCAATTTCTTTTCTTATGCTAGATTACCTGTTTCATAAAAGGAAATTCTGGCTTTCTATTTTTTTCAAAAAGATCTTAGTGGAAGTAGATCCCCATATAGTTAAATAATGGTAGAATATTTATTAAATTTTTTAAAAGGAATTCCCTCTTCATTTTAAACCCTTTGAAGGCAATTTTAAAAAACATCTAAAAATTGTTTTTTATTAGCTCTACTCGTAATAGTCCTAGGTATTATCTTTGATAGTTAACATTAATAGTTGGTCTTTCACTGCTTAATAAGACTTTTCTCCAAAGTTTATTCACTCTTAAGAGTGCTTTTCAGTGGATCTTCATTAAAATTTGTTGTGAGGTTAAATTGTAAATAGTCTGTGGATACAATGGATAAAGAAAAAGTCTATAAAGCACAGAGGAAAACATTATACATAAAAGGGAGAAAAGGAAAAACAATTTGAATGATCTCAAATTTCTCAACAAAATCATGAAGGCAGAGCTATTAAGTATAGAGTATAAATGTCTTAACACAATAATTAAGTAAATGAGGTGAAGGATATATTAACCAATACGATGTAAGCATTCCAAATTGTATATGAAATCAGCACATTGTACCCCATAAATGCATTAATGTATACATGATCTACCTCTTTATGATTTAATAAAAAAGAAAAAGAGAAAAAAAAACCACGAAGGCTAAATTGCAGTTGAATAGTGAGTACTGAAAAGAAGAAAGGAAGAAAATTATCAACCCAGTATTATGTAACTGGTGGCAATTTCTTTTAGTAAAGAAGTTGGAGAAAAAAATACATTTTTAGGTAAAGAAAATCCCAAAGAATTCATTGCTTCAGGCCTTCTTTGCAAGAACTGCTCAAGAATAGACTTCCAACTGTAGGGAAATGATAACAGAAGGAGAACTGGATTTTTGAGTAAGAAGAGTGAGACCCTGACTCTTAAAAAAAAAAAAAAAAACAAAACAGCTGGGCACCATGCCAAGAGCCTATAATCCCAGTGGCTTCTGGAAACTGAAGCAGTGGGATGCCCACAGCTTGAGTCTGAGGTTGCAGTGAGCTATGATGCCATTGCACTCTGCTCAGGACATAGGGTGGGACTCTGTCTCAACAGCACAAACAAAGAAATAAAAATTTAAAAAAAGCAAGGAAATAAAAAACAAATGGTAAAATCTTGGTATATATAAAACACTATATGTTTTTTTCCTTTTAATTCTTCACAATACATGACTGTTTAAAGCAAAAGTTATTTTGGTGGGATATTCAATGAACGAATATGTCATGTAAGTGACAACTATAACATAAAGGCAAGAGATAGGGCATAAATAAATTCTAGGACAATTGCTGACTATAAAAATAAAAAGGAAAAAGTCCTATGGGAAGTGAAGAGTAAGTGATTTATTAGAGAAAGAAAACTAGTTTATCATTAGCCTTTTCAATGACAAGGCTTTATGATTAAAAAATACATCAAATATTTATAAATACCCCAGACAAAAAGATGTGAACGAACCCAACTTTCAGGTGTAAAGAGCACATACAAATGTTGTCAAGGTATAGGAACTTGGGGAATGTTCTTTCCATGAATTTTTCCTTTGGAATCTGCTAATCTAGTTAATACAAGGAAATGAGCTTCAGATAAAATGGCTAGAGAGACATTGGCATAGGAAGTAGTTTTGCTCATTAAATAGTTATATGTATGTAGAACTAAAGCAGAAAAAAAGGTTAAAAGCAAAGAGTGTTGTATTAATGGCTATATGTTCTGACATCACCATATAGTACAACTGTTAAAGTAGGTGGTGATAATTTATGTAAAAATTTTTTGAACTGTGTTCAGTCATCAAATTAGTGGTGACTCTATAATTACTATTAATTTGAGATTGCTGTATATGAAATGAAACAAATGAGTGATTGTGGAGTATTCTATCATTGATTGTATTCTTAAGTATCAGGATTCTGGTTGTTGTAGAAAAGAGATGCTGATACAATGTAGAAGAGGATAACTGAAAACCTTGTAGTTTTGAAGTTGAATTGGAAGTAGTGGTACGAACTTCCAAGGTATTTTGTCACACACACACCTCCCACCCTTGTATTTATAACTCTGTTCAATGAAAAGGACTAGAAATTGACCCCAAAAGTAACAATAAGCATCCAGGGAGACAGACTGTGGTTCTCAAATACCACTTCCCATAGGGGGAAAAACAGGCTTCTTAGAGAAACCACTGATTCCAGGTTTCCCCATACACCTTATCATGCCAAATAGCAAATAAGGTTTCAGAGACTTTTAAGGTCATTTTGGAAGGATTCCGGAACCGAATCAGAAAGGCTACCACTGGCTAAAGATGCAAAAACTTGAGGTTTAAGAGGAATAGTAATAGCAACAAATTGAAACTCATCAGATATACTTGTACTATTAATGAGTTCATAGTGCTACTTTTAAAACCTAGTTTTGAAGCAACTAGATTTATATTGCAGATTCCTCAAAAGACTTAGGACTTTTATTATCAAGTAATTCTGGAAGTGAAGGTGATGAGTCTGAATAAGAAATTGATTGAATGTTTAGTCTTTAGATATCAGATCACCTTCCGGGTAAACTTTGCCTTACTTTCCTTGTTAGAATACTTTAACTTTCCCTTCTGGAGAGGATAAAACAAAGGGTCTTTAGACCCTTTGAGGACCCAGTTGTGGGAAAGTTTACCATAGCAGAAATGAAGGTTTACCAGAGGAATTAATCTTACATATTGAATATTGAGATCACCCTCTACCCTTCTTCCTCATTTGGCTGCAAGTATGATAATAGTCAGTTTTATACCCCCTTGGATTCTGTAGAGGAAAGTGCAGAAAAGTATAGGGTCATTCAGAGGTAGAACATCTCAATAATAGCAGTTCTAAAGCAAGAGGACAGAGAAGATGAAGGGGATAGAATTATCAAATAAATACTTAAATGGTTTATAGAGCTGAAAAACAGAATTTCCATATTTACTTGTTTATTTATTTTTAGAGACAGAGTCTCACTTTGCCGCCCTTGTTAGAGTGCTGTGGCATCACATCTCATAGCAACATCCTGCTTTGGGGCTTAGGTGATTCTCTTGCCTCAGCCTCCCATGTAGCTGGGACTACAGGTGCCCACTGCAACATCTAGCTGTTTTTTCTTGCAGTTTGGCCAGGGCTGGGTTTAAACCCGCCACCCTCAGTATATGAGGCCAGTGCCCTACCCACTGAGCCACAGGCGCCACCCCCAGAATTTCTATATTTAAATGGACCACTGAATGCTTAGCATAATGGTACAGCTAAGTGAGATGAACTAAAAAAGTGTAAATAATACATGTTTTAAAGATTACTTGGTGGTTTATCATATGCCATGTTAAAGTGTAGGATGCTATTCATTATACTTTATCACAAGTTTATTTTGGCTTTATCTTCTTCATTAGTTTGTACAGGCACAAACTTCAAGTACAGCTTCCTCTATTGTACTCAGTGGATGTATTTTATGATGTCTCTCTGGGTGTTTTCTTCATCTAGACCTGGAGCTTGTGGTTTCAAGGGCCTCTTTCTGGGAGTGAGTTAATAGGTCGCTACAACATAACACTCCCATTGCAAATTATATTTTAGGAGTAGTTGCTGTTTTATCTCATATTTAGACAATGGATGCTATATGTTAGTCATTATTGCATGGAGTGTCCACTGAATTATATTTTCTGATCAAATTATTTGTCACTTTCTCACTTTGTTCTGTAATGGATTTAGGTAATTTTACATAATGAATAAAATAATCAGTGGCAAAATAAAAAGAGTAATTACAAAATAGAAATTATATTTAAAAGTAAAGAACCTAAAGCAAGGAAAAATAAACAATAAACAGAAGTTGTCAAGTTAGATATTTTAATATTTTTCATGCTTTTCTTTATTTCTATTCCCAGTATAGTTTATTCATGTGAAAATGTGCTTCTTTCAGAATAGACTGAGATCCTATGAGCTAAGGCACACTAGGCTTTTTGATGGATAGAATGAAGGTAGAGTAAACAGGTTTGGTGAAACTTACTGGAATGTATGTACTTTCCTATCTTCATTTTAAATATTAAATACTGATTTGAATAAATTCTTAGAATGTAAAATGTACTTTTAAAGTGATCTCTCTTCGTCCAGAAAAACAAAGAAAACATTTATGGATTTCTTCAAAACTATGTTTATCTCATATAATTTGTTTCATATTTAAAATTTTTGATTATAATTTGTATTAACCACATCTTAATGTTGATAAAGTTTGTTATGTGGTTAACTGTAGGGTAAAATGTTCCTATACGTTATAGGAAATGGGTCAACCCTATTTTAATAGAATATGTTGGTGGAAATGCCACAGAATTCATTTCTGGAGAGGTTTTCATCTCTGATCCCATAAGAATTTCATGAAGGATAGGTATGTGCTGAGCATTCACTAGTATGATTTGGCAGTTATCCTCTTGGAATGTGTAAAATCATTACTTTTACAATGAGATAGGAATATTTTGAGGCCTGAGGCTTATTCAAAACTCCCTTTAGTCCTTCACAGGCCTGAGTCACATTTTAAAATTGGAATTTTTCATATTGCTAAAGGAAGAACTATTTTTATAATATCCCAAAATTACTAAAAAAAATAGGTAATGTTATACAGATGCTCCTTGACTCACAATGGGATTATATATATTCCAGTGAACTGTAACATCGTAGTGTTGAAAAATAAAAAGTTGAAGCATCACAAGCCAGGGACTGTCTGTAGTTGAAAACTGTTAATGGTAGAGTTGTAAATAAACTCAGGATATGAACAATTGTAGGAGTCATTTTATCTATATATAGTCATTGTATTACAGTTTAGTTGGTATTTCAGTAACTGCAAGGAATTTGGGCCAACTACAAAATTAGAGGGAACATTCCTAGTAGACCACCCTCATTTATGACACCAAAATTATAAGATCAAGAGATTCCTAAAGTTACCCTTAGCTTTCATAATTTGCAAAAAGACTCACAGAACTTACTGAAAGCTGTTGTAATTACAGTTGTAGCTTATTACATGGAAAGGATACAGATCTATAAATCAGACAAAGCAAGAAGTGCAGAGGTCAGAGTTCAAAAGTACCAAATGCAGAGTTCCCATTCTCCTCTCCTGGTAAATTAGGACAGCCCAGCATATCCATATATGATAATGCTAACGGAGTACTGCCATCCAGGGAAACAGACTTAAGCTGTTGGTTTCCAGAGTTTTGGGCAGGGGGTGGGGGGAAGCTTAATCGCTTTCTTCTTGTCTTTAGTTTGTAGTCTTTCCCCAAAGTTGTGTTGATACTTTTAGTCTCCAGTTCTTTTCTGAGGCAACGCTTATACTATATGACTCAAATAAATTATATCTATTAGAAATAACATTGTTAGATTGCTTCATAGCCAAATAAAGATACTCCTGTTAGTTATATTCCAGGAGCCCGGACATCACCCCCAGGTAGCTAAGTTAAGGTCAATCTCTCTTTGATATTATTAGCTTTTTCCTACACACACAACTACCTGGTCTTTACTCTCTCTCTTTTTTTTAAGACAGAGTCTCACTATGTTACCCTCGGTAGAGTGCTGTGGCATCATAGCTCAAAGCAACCTTAAACTCTTGGGCTTAAGCGATTCTCTTGCCTCAGCCTCCCGAGTAGCTGGGACTACAGGCACCTGCCACAACTGCCTGGCTGTTTTTTGTTGTTGTTATTGTTGAGGGTGCCGTTGTTGTTTAGTTGTACCAGGCTGGGTTTGAACCCGCTACCCTAGGTGCATGTGGCTGGCACCATAAAAACTGTGCTACATTCCAAGCCTGGTCTTTACTTTTTTTTTTTTCTGAGACTGAGCCTCAAGCTGTCCCCCTGGGTAGAGTGCCATGGCTTCACTGCTCACAGCAACCTCCAACTCCTGGGCTCAAGCGAGTCTCCTGTCTCAGCCTCCCAAGTAGCTGGGATCACAGGCGCCTGCCACAACGCCCAGCTATT
>CAUYQV010104978.1:0-30909 GCA_963574575.1 Galagoides demidoff | reverse complement strand
GTTACTGCTCCCTGAGAAGGGAAAGATTTTTTTTTTTTTTTGAGATAGAGCCTCAAGCTATCCCCCTGGGTAGGGTAGAGTGCCATGGCATCACAGCTCATAGCAACTTCCAACTCCTGGGCTCAAGCAAGTTTCCTGTCTCAGCCTCCCAAGTAGCTGGGACCACAGGCGCCTGCCACAACGCCCGGCCATTTTTTGGTTGCAGCCATCATTGTTGTTTGGCAGGCCTAGGCTGGGGATTCGAACCCGCCACCTTGGGTGTATGTGGCTGACACCTTAGCCGCTTGAGCCACAGGTGCTGAGCCAGAAGGGAAAGATTAAAGGAGAAGTGAGTCATGAGGAAAATAACAGGACCTCACTCCTGGACGTGTTTGTCTGAGATGTTTACAAGATACTCAAATAGAGAGGTAAGCATGCAAGGATGTATGGATGTGCAGTTTGATGAAGAGATTTGGACTGAGATATATTTTGGGGTATCATTAGCATATAGATGGCATTTAAAGCCATGAGTCTAGATGAGATCACAGCTGTGGAGAGAATGTAGAAAGAAACAGAAAGATTCTTGGGCACATCCACCTTTAGAGTTTGGTAGGTAAGGAGAAACCATCTAAGAAAATGAAGAAAGGCCAAAGCTAGGGGGATGTGAGACCTTTCTTTAAGGAATAAAGAATGATCAGCTGCATCACAAAAATGGAGAAGCATGAATCCTATGTATTCAATTTTGATATTAGGACAATTAATGACCTAGTACACGGTGGAGGGGGGAGAAGAGGAGAGAAGATAGTGAAAGGAGGGAAGAGGGTGGGGGAAAGGAAGGACTGAGAGAGGGAAGGAGAGAGGGGGTGGAGTCTCTGTGTGTGACACACCTTTTGGGGCAAGACACAATTGTAAGAGGGACTTGACCTTACAAATGCAGTCAGTGTAACCTGGTTTCTAGTACCCTCAATGAATCCTCAACAATTAAAAAAAAATAGAATGATCAGCTGCATCAAATGTTGTTGATAGGTCAAGGACTGAGAACTGGGCATTAGATTTAAAAATGCAGAGATTCTTAGAGACCTTGAGAAGGGCTGCTTGTATTTACATGTATGTATTTTTAATTAAATTCTCTTGTATGAGTTGCAAGCACCATAAACACAGGCATTATATCTTCTTTGCTTACCAGAATAACCATCACTTAGTATAATAAATACTTGTTGAGAAACTAAATTCACTAAAGATGACCACATTGTAATATTTCTCTTAGATTTACTTCTGAGCTTCTAAGTCATACATTAAATATTCACAGGAAATTCTTTCCCTGGGCTTACCACAATAACCACCAATTATTAAGTGACTATTGTGGGTCAAACTCTGAGCTTTGTCTTGGTGTTACACACATAATTTAGATGAAATCACTATCCTAAAGAAATTTGTCATCATCAGGGATACAGGCAAATGAAAGGACAATTTAAATGCACTGGATAAAGGTAGTGATGAAAATGAGGAACTTTGGGAAGAGGTAGAAGGAGTTCCGAGTGGGCGTGGGGGTGAAGGCAATGGGCGGGGAAGGTGAAGACGTCTCAGAGGCTGCATCTTTGAGCCGGGTTAGTAGGTATCACCCAGGTGAAGGCATTTGGGAAAGGCAAACCAGAGAAGCATATGCCAAGTATGTGGGCGGGAGCAGACATATCCTAAAAATAGATACGTATGTTTCTTCCCTCCTTTTTTTGGTGTGAACCCCCTCCCAGCCCTGTGTCTCCCACCTTCTCTAGCTCCATTCTAGGTTTTTTATTCCCAGTCTGTTTTGCTTCTTTTCTTCTGTTCCCTCCGTTATACCTTCTAATTTGTGGCTGACCCCTTTTTCCAACATAGTGCCTTTTGTTGATTTCCTGTACAGAAAATTACATCTTTGATTTAACCTTGAGTCCAGTCTGGTCACCTTCCTTCATATGCAGTCCTGAGTGACACTGCCCAGACTCTTATTCTTTTTCCATTTCTTCCCCTCACTCTAGGGCAGCAGTTCTCAATCTGTAGATTGCTACCCCTTTATAACAATGAAAATATATCCTGCATATCAGATATTTACAGGACAATTCATAACAGTAGGAAAATTACAGTTATGAAGTAGCAATGAAAATAATTTTATGCTTGGAGGTCACCACAACATGAAGAACTATATTAAAGCATTGCAGCATTAGGAGGCATTAGAAAGGTTGAGAACCACTGCTCTAAGGAAACCTGAGAGTCATATCCTTTCTCTTTTTCCCCTTCTCAGAACTTTATTCTCTAGTAAAGCCCTACTGCCTAGAATTTCCTAAAGATACCATCCTACTTAACACCTCTGAATGTCTCCTCTTCCCACTGAGCTTCCTCTCCAGCACAGACTACCCTCCTCTGGTGACTTACTCATATTTATTCTGCAAGACAAACTATGCATCACCTGGACTTCCATGCATTTTCCAAATGGGCCAAGTTAGGTTACAGTAACAAACACTATCAAAATCTATGACTTGAGGTAGAAGTTTATTTCTTGCATTTGCAAAGTCCTGCCTGGGTCTGAGGGACAATCTGGGGATGCTCTCCTTTCGGTAGAGGCTCATCATTGCAGGATCCTTCTATCTTGCAGCAGTTCTACATCAACAACAGGAGCAGGTAAAGACCATGGCCACTGGTACAAGTAAAAAGAGTGTGGAAAACTATGTATTGGTTATTAAAAGCTTCTGTGAGTGACACATGTTCCTTCTGGTTAGATTTCATTGGCATGAGTTCATGCATGTTTTCAAAGAGGAATGTTCTCTGAAGGGAGGAGAACCAGAAATCTTAGGGATTACCAGATTGTCTACTTTGTAGGATATATTGGTAAATAGTATTGGTGAGGACAGCAGAGGAAATCTTGCTGCTTAGCAGTTACATTCAGTAAGTTACTTACTCCAGAAATTATGTACTTTCTGTCTGTTTCCTCAGCTCTAAAATAGGGACAATAAGAGCACCTATCTTAAAAGGGTCACTGTGACAGTTAGGATAGCACCTGGCACAACTTAAGTTATCAATTAATCATTACCAAATTTTACTGTCCAGTCTTCCTTGAGAAGCCTGACTTATTTCCCCACCTTATAGAGAGCCTTTTTATGCTCTGTGTTTACTCTTCTTTGCATCCAACCATAAATGGTTGCCTTTGTCTTACAATTTATTATTTGTTTGTGATGAGATTGTGAAACTCAAGTGCCTGCCATATCGCAGGCACACAATGTATGGCACATGTATGAATGAATAAACGGACAAAAGAATGAGCTATGGACTTAGTTTTCTAAGTGCCTCCTCCTGCCTGTTTTTCTGAAGTTCCACCTTTGGATGATAGTCTAACTCCTAAACTGCATGTATACAATACTCTGAAAGAACAGAAGTCCTCGTTGTGGATATTTTCATGGTTACAGGTATGTTTTCCTGGTTCTAGAGCTCAACTATGCTACTCTGTACCAACTAGCAATCTTACTGCCACTTGGGAGCTTGTTAGAAATAGAATTTCAGATCCCACTCCAGCCCTACTGAATCAGAATCTGCATTTTAACAAGATCCCAGGTGATTCATAAGTATACTACAGTTTGATACGCGTGCTGTACAACTCAAGCTGCCAGAACATGGTGCCTCATATGACCCCCACCCCCATACACGTAGCTGTGATGTAGGGATTGAGAGAATGTAGTTATACTCAAGCTTTGTTTTGTTGCCTTTGTTCATTCTGGTCTATTTATTACTGGAGACAGAACAACTTGCTTCTCATAGATCTTCTATTAGCAGAATATTTTGCTATGTTCAGTATTTGTGTCATGACAGGTTTAGAAATGCTTTTTGGAGGAAGTTAAGCATTCCAGTTAATTTAATTGGCATAAATTGGCTTATTGCTATTTTTTTCTATTGTACATACAAAGCAGAGAGTGCCTGAGAGAGTGGGGGATAGGAAGCTTTGGAAATAACAGGTGACTTTGGCCAAGATGGTTTTATGATCTTAATAACATATAAGAGTGTAAATAAGTTCTTCTGCAACTAGCTGTATTGTAGGAGACTTATAAAGGTTCTTGTATAAATTAGCTTATCCTTATAGTGTAGGAGACTTTATATACATTCTTCTAAGAAGACCCTATATAAAAGTTTTTATAACTTGGGAAGCTTGACTTCATAAAGCTTGACTTTATTCCATATAGTGAATAGAAATCTTTATCCTGGATAAAGACCTAAAAAACAACTTTTAAAAGCACTCGCAAAGTTACTCCCTGCTGTAAGCATTTTTCACGTGAACTATTGTTGATGATGCTTGATATCTGCAGTGATTCAAGGCCGAGGAGGGACAGGCCATAACTAGCTGACACACGAGTGAGGAGCAACACAGAAGCCGATAAAATCCAGTCAAGGAGTGATTGGGTGCTGTTTAAAAGTTTCCTTTTTAGAAACCATCAAATGACAAATTTTACCCAGAAAGTCTTATTTTATGGCCTGCCTTGAAACTCTGTGTAGAAGGAAATCTCACATCATCCCTCATAATCAGTAATACAGTTCAGCCTAGTAAATGTTAGTGCAGGGTCATGTGGGGAATTTCTTACATGAGAAATAGCTAGAAGATTTCTCACGGCTTCAGGATGCTTCGCATTATACAAGTGAGTGCAGGACGCTGATAGAGTTGTGAATAAATCTGGTCCATGGTTTTTTTAATAACAGGCTCTATCTAAGAATCATCACTCTATGTTTGATTCTAAAAATTGCTGTCTTGTTCATAGTAGCTGTACAGTTCTGGGCTGCTGAGATTGCGATATTCATTTTGTTTTACTCAGAGATAAAAAAAGCCATTAAAGATTTGGATAATCTATTCATAAGTAAGTGGTAAATGTTCAATATTATCTATCAAGTGAAAAAGCACATGCTGATTTTTATCGTATTTTTTGTTGCTTCCTTAGCATATTTCCTAGAAAATATATGAAACATAAAAAAAACATATTTACCAGGAGATACTGCTGCATCTTTTTAACAATCATAACAAACAGTTTGCACAGCTATTTTATCTTGTTTTGATGGATTAATTGGTACTTATGACAATGATTTCTTACACAGTGGAATATTTTGTAATGTTATTATGAATAATATATAGGAAACATCTTTGTGCTATGAGAAAGATCAGGAATTAATGATGAAATAACTGAATGGAGACATTTCTGTCCTAACATTTCATATTCATGTGTTTACCAGAAATATCTCAACACCCTTTTTTCAATGCCATGGGGTTGAATATATATAATTCTTACAAAATCAAATTTGTCATGATCACATAAAGTACTTTAGAGACATTGTCATATCCCTATAGTTACCAATCTATCATAGGCCTTCAAAAACAAAGCTTGGTACTTTTTTTTTTTTTCTATGCTGTTACGTGAAAAACATAGTGCTTATATGACTTAAAAAATCAACAGGCAAGTGAATCTTCAAAAACTCCTGCCTGTTTAAGAACAAAATGGCAATAATAAGTAAATAAAAAAACCCAGAATAGCCAAAATAATTTTAAAAAACAACAAGTTTTAGATCTTGAATTGTCCATAGTGAGCCTTCCACCTTCTGTCAATTGCAGGTTGGGTTTTCCTACCTGGTCATGATTCCAGCAACGGTTTCCACATGTGAGTTTCTGCCCCTGTATTCACCTATCTCTCCAGTCGTGGGGAGCTGTGGTTTTGCTCTTTGTCCTCACCCCTTTTATGGATCCAGAAGAATTACTGAGTTTTCAGTCTGTTTTTCTGCTTACTGTTAAGACAGAGTGGCAACTTCCAAGCTCCTCACATGCAGAAGTGGGCCATAGAATTTTTTTTGAGACAGAGTCTCACTATGTTGCCCTGGGTAGAGTGCAGTGGTATCATAGCTCATAGCAGCCTCAAACTCTTGGGCTTAAGCCATTCTCTTGTCTCAGCCTCCCAAGTAGCTGGGACTACAGCTGCCTGCCACAACACCCAGCTATATTTTTGTTGCAGTTGTCATTGCTGTTTAGCTGGCCTGGGCCAGGTTTGAAGCCCCCTCAGTGGGTATGTGGCCAGTGCCTTACCCACTGAACTATGGGCACCACCAGAATTTTTAAATTTTAATTTTGTTGAAGGATATTTTGCATATCATATAATTCACCTATTTAAAGTATACTAAATTTATAGAGTTGTGCAGTCATTACCATGAATCACTTTTCAAATATTTCCACCAACCCGCTATCTTTTGCATTCTTTGATTATTAATCCCCAGCTTCATCTCACACTTTGCCCTAGGCAACCACTAATCTTCTTTATGTTTCCATAGAATTTGTCTTTTCTGAACATTTTACAAAAATGGAATATACAGTACTTGATCTCTTGTGCCTAGTTTCTTTCTTTAGTGTATTGTTTGATAGTTGTTTTTCAGAACTAAACGTCTGTAACAAATGAATGAAAAGACCCACAATATCTATGTCGTAACATTTATCAGTGGCCATTCCTTTTTATTGCTAAATAGTATGCTGCTATATGAGTATATTGCATTTTGTCTATCTGTTAGGAGATGGATATTACATTTGTTTCACTTTTTTGGCTATTATGAACAATACTGCTAAGAGCATGCATGTACAAATCTTTGTGTGAATTTATGTTTTTTTTTTCTTGGATAGAAACCTAACAGTGACATTTCTGCTTCATACATGTATAGTAAATTTATGTTTTCCTTTATAAGAAATGGGCAAATCGTTTTCCAAAGTAGTTATGCTATTTTGCTTTCCCATCACAATGTAGAAAGCCTTCCTTATCGCTATGTCCTGGCCAACACTTGTTGTTGTCTACCTTTTTGAATATAGCCATCCCAGATGGTATGAAAATGGTATCTCATGGTAGGTTTAATTTGCATTTCCCTGCTGACTAATGATGTTGAGCATCTTTTCATGCTCATGGGATTATTAGCCATTCATATATTATTTTTTGTAAATGTCTGTTGAATTCTTTTGTCCACATTTTAATTGTCCATGTTTAATTACCTATTCAAATCTTCCATCCATGTTTTTGTTTAATGTGTATTCAAATGTTTATGTCTTATTGTTGAATTGTAAGGGTTCTTTATGTATTTGGGATACACTTTCTAAAATATCAAATGTGTGTTTTACAAATATTTTCTTCCTGTCTGTGGCTTTTGTTTTTATTTTCTGAATAACATATTTTGAAATACAAAAGTTTTAAATTTTGAGGAAATTCAACTTATTAATTTTTTTATGAAGCGTACATACAATATTTAGGAAATCTTTACCTAATTCAAATTCTTGGATATTTTCTCCCATGTTAGCTTCTAAAAGTTTTGTTATTTTAGCTTTTGAAATCTATGATTTAATTTGTGTTAATTTTTCTGTGTAAAGTAAGGGTCTAAGTTCATTTATTTTGCACTTGGATATCTATTTATATAAACATCATTTGCTTAAAAGACAAATTTATCTATCTATATATCTAAAGTCTATCCATGAAAAGGATGTTTATCCTTATGCCAATAGCATGCTATCTTGTTAGCTAGAGCTTTATATATTTTTTTATTAATGCATGTACACATAGATCATGTATACATTAATGTATCTATGGGGTACAATGTGCTGATTTTATATACAATTTTGAATGCTTAGATCAAATTAGTTAATATAGGGTTTCACTTCATTTACTTAATTATTATATTAAGACATTTATATTCTATACTTAGTAGATTTGACATGTATCCTTGCAATATGCTCCATAGGTGTGGTCCCACCATTTACCCTCCCTCCATCAAACTACCCCCCGCCCCTCCCATCCCTCTCCTCTTCCCTCCTACATCCTAGGCCAGGCGTCCTCAAACTACAGCCCATGGGCCACATGCATCCCACTGGGTGTTTTGCCACCGCTGCCTGTCCTGCTTAGTAGCTGACTTGTCCCGGGGCCCACAGTCTGGCCCTCCAACAGTCTGAGGGACAGTGAACTGGCCCCCTGTTTTAAGGACCCCTGTCTAGGCTATAGTTGTGATTTATCTTTCATATGAAAGTGTGAGTGATTATAAATTGATTTCATAAAATTACTGAGTACATTGGATACTTTTTCTTCCATTCTTAAGATACTTTACTAAAAAGAATATGTTCCAGTTCTATCCATGGTAACATAAAGGAGGTAAAGTCTCCATCTTTTTTAAGGCTGTATAGTATTCTTTGGTATATATATACCACAATTTATTAATCCATTCATGGGTTGATGGGCACTTGGGCAATTATAAATTGAGCTGCAATGAACAATCTGGTGCAAATATCTTTGTTACATAGTGATTTTTGGTCTTTTGGATATAGGCCTAAAAGAGGAACTGCAGGATCAAATGGCACATATAGCTTTATATTTTGAAATTGGAAAGTCAAGTCTTCCATTGTGCTCCTCTTTTCAAAATTGTTTTCTCTATTCTAGGTCTTTTGCAATTCCATATACATTTTAAGATCATCTTCTGTTCCCTGCCACCCCAAAAGATGTATGCTAGAATTTTGCTAGATACTGTGTTGAATCCATAGGTCAATTTGGGAAAAAATTGCCATCTTAACATTATTGAGTATTCCAATTAACGTACACGAAATGCCTTTTAATCATGTAGGAATTAATTTTCATCAGCAATATTTGTAATTTTTAGTATACAAGTATTTCAGTACTATTGTTAAACTTATTTCTATCTGATATATTTATGTATGTGGTTCACTGTGAAAATTTACAGACAGTCTGTGTTATGGTCCATTATTTCACTTCCAAGAAACAGTGGACAGCATGTTTTCTGATTCACCCGTGCAAGTTTCTACATGCTTATTTGTGCTGCTGGAAGGGCTTCATTTGTTTCCGTCCACACAGATTTTACATTTCTTGGTTTTTGTGTATGTCAAAACACAAAATGACCCACGTATATGTATATCTATATCTCACTTGAGCATTTTGGCATCTATTATCATCAGAGGTGGTTTTAAAACTACATATCCAAATATTCATGGTGGTTATGTCTGGCAACATAATAATGTGTGTAATTTTATTTTTAAATTTTGTCTAAATTTTACAAAATTTCTAGAATGTTTGTTATTTTTTTAAGTTGATAAATCCCAAACATCATAAGGCATAAAAGCATAAAGGATATAAAAAAGAAGATCTATGAAAGGGAAAACCTTCACATTAATAATCAAAGTTATTACATATTGCATTCTTTTATATACCAGGATTTTTCACTGAGCACTTTACCTGTTTTTCCTCACTTAACTCTCAATGACTTAATGAATTAGATGTATTATCATGCCCATTTTATTACTGTGAAAACTAAGGTACAAAGTAGTTATTTTCTCAACATCTCAAGTCTTAGAAATGGTAGAGTAGTAATTTAAATTGGCTCTTGATCCCATGCTTCTAACTTAATATTGGAATAAAATCCATCAAACTATTTAATAGTAACTATGTCTAAAGAGGTTATAATAGATATCTTCAGCTAAAATTCTTTTCTAAATTTTCTAAATGAGTATTAACATTAAAAAATATACCACAACATAATTCAGTGGGGTGCTTTTGTTTATCTGCTACATCATCTTAAAATTTACAATCCCAAAGAGTGATTTATTTAATAGAAATCTTTTATCTCCCTCTATAAAATACCTACTGATGTAATCAAAATTTCATACTTAGAACTTGTATTACTTTATTAAAGACACAGTTTCACATATTTGGATAAATATGTGTATAAGTAAGCAAAGCAAAGGAAATTTAGGTATTTTTAAATAAATTATTTTTTGAAAAAGACATATAATTTATTTTATTTAATTCCTATGTAACAATTAAATTGACATTTTCACTCATGTTTTTCTGTTTTTGTGTCTTGTTAGCAGGCAGGCTTTCTAATGTTCCAGAATCATAAGGTCATTAGGAAAGTCTTGTGTGCTATGATTAAAAACTGCTATCTCTTTAGCTGTTTTGCCCAGCAAAGGCATGGGGCATGGTGTCTTTTAGAGACATTGCTCTTGAGATGAGAATAAAAGATTTTGACCTTCTATTATAGCATTCATGAGTCAGAAGAACTTCACTTATTATAGGCAAAGAGCAAATGGAGCATTGCCTATTTTCAGTAATTCAAGACTGATTGGAGTCACCTACAACCTGCCAGTCAATAATCTTTTATTATGTTTTCCATTTAGAAGAACTATTGTTGCACTTGTCTTTAAAACTTCAGTGGCTCTTAACTAGCAATTTTAGTTAAAGAATGCTATCCTTTTGTATGAAAGTTTTCCTCGTCCTCTCATGGTTAGGACTTATTCTTAAAAATTGAGAAATTAATCAAAAATTTACTTAAATGTAAATTAATTAGGGCCTCAGGGCTCCTTCTAGTTTAATGTTTAAAAGTGAAAAAAGCTTAAGGTCTATTTGATATTAAATTAGCTTTATAAGCAAAATGATATAGGCTGATCCAACTTGCTCACATATAAAATCAAGTGGGTATATAATCCCTGTATCTACTTTTATTTTAAAAGGGAAAAGGTAGGATAATAATTGGAAACCCTGAGAAAAGATCTTGTTCCTTGTATCTTAGTCTCTTAGTTACATTTTAAAGCCCACATAATGGCTTAGAAAGCTTTGTTCCTTCCAGGGTTGTTCGGACCACATGGAATTACAGATCTAAAAATGATATAAGTTCACAAGGTATCTGAATTATTGTGCGTCTGTGTCAGCCAAGAAGAAGCAAATCTTACCATGGCAAATTTAGTCACTAGGATTCACCACTGCCGCTCTAAACAATCCATATAAATTGCTGCATAATTAGCCCAGCTGCAATAATCCATTGATCATGAAGACAAGCTGCAGAGAACCAAAGCCATCGATTTTGCCTGCTGTGGCATGCTTTGTTCACTGTGTACAGAACTGGATGTAAACACCGGAGAATGTAGAGCCTGCCACGTGGCTTGCTTCTGCGCTGCCAAACATTATGGCAACAATTAAAAAGGGAACTCTGAACAAATAGAAATGATTGTTTTCAAAAGTCTGAAAGTACGGGGTGGACTTGGGCACAGAGCTATGTGAGAGGGCCAAGTTTCCTATTACTGCTGGTTAGAAAGAATCAATGCCCCTCTCCTAGTTAGAACTTCCTTAAAAGAAAAAAAGAGTGACTTAGGGATGGTGGTGTTAGTCCGAGGGACAATGTGTTGATTTTAAACAGTATGTTTAGCCTGGAAAGAGAAATTCTGAGTGATATTAATAACTTGTGAAAATTATGTAATCTCAGAATGCTAACCTGGAAGCAATCCAAAATTTATTTTTAGAATCAAACATGCCTGACACATTTGGATGAAACCAGTATTCTAACTTGTTAAAGATAGAAACCCTTAGAACTGTAAGCTGAACTTAGCATCGCAAATACGTATAATTATTGTTTTAGGACAGAATACATATATTATCGGTGACAAAAGTAACAATTCAACAAAAATTTCAAATAGAAATAAAAAAGAGCTTCTTACCTAGACTGTACTCAACTCAACACAAACTGTACACAAGATCAAATGTAAGATTTGGTGATGGACCAATTATTAGGAAGATTCAACATGGTTTAACAAAGATGGCATTTTCACATAAGCTTTTCTAAAAAATCCTGCTTTGACCAGCACAAAAGGGTCATAGGGTTTTGAGGATAAATATAATCTACTCTCAATGTTATTCATTGATAGGGAAAAAAATCTTTTTGAAATCTAATTATATGCAGAAAGAGCCACATAATTCCTTTTGTACTAGATTCTTCAGAAAAATCTTAAATTCAAACATAAAGCATCCAGAGTCAATTAGTTTGAAAGAAAAGAAATTAGTTAATTAGGGTAAATCTGGTTAACTGAGGATGGATCAACACAATTAATATTCTTTGGAGAATAAGAAGAAATATTTGAATCAGAAAAAGTACACCTTTTTTTGTACATGTAACTGATTTACAAAGAGGGTTCAAGTTAGTGTTCAGTCTGTGAGGATGACTTTATAATACTCATAGTCTTAGCAAGTTCAAAAGACAGGAAATGGACCTCTTTGAGAATTTGGAATCGCTGTCTTCTTAGATTGATGTCATTAAAAACTCTACCAATATATCATAAGATTTGATATACTATGCCCAAATAAACTGCATTTGGACTGGACATCTTAGCAAGTCTCTAGATATTTATGTGGAGTAAGTGCTATGAAGACAGTAGTGGGGTAAAGAAAAGTTTGGTCTAGTAAGCAGAAAATTAGATGAGAGTATGTCAAAGAGAAGCAGATAGAATTATTCTGGGAAAAGTCATTCACACTAAGGGAAAGTTTTAATACCAAGTAACAGGGTGGAGGGATAATTATCTAATGGTTGGAGAGGGACAATCTCAGAATAGTCAAGGTATGGATATGCGGCCAGACAGGTAGGTTGGCATCAGGAAATCCTGTCATCAGGTAGCAGGGTCCGAGGCACCAGAAGCCCCCAGAAAGAGGACTGCTGTGCGTATTGCAGAGCAGCTCCCACGAAATCAATTCCCTCCTCTTTTTAATGGGGTTTCCTGTACTGCAGAGGCTGCTGAGCGAAAATCTGTGTTTCCCACAGCTCTGTATGCGATTTATGCTCTGCCAACCAGATGGCCTCAGAGGATACTTAAATCCAAAACTAAAATAAAAGTGAAGGGAAATTCAACAACAAAAACCATAACCTTCCCAGGCACAGTGGATCACGCCTATAATCCTAGCACTCTGGGAGGCCAAGGCAGGAGGATCCCCTGAGCTCAGGAGTTTGAGACCAGCCTGAGAAAGAGCTAGAACTATCTCTAGTAAAAGAGAAAAAAGTAGCTGGGTATTATTGGGTGCCTGTAGTCCTAGCTACTTGGGAGGCTGAGGCAGGAGGATCACTTGAATCTAGGAGTTTCAGGTTGCTGTGAGCTAGGCTGACACCATGGCACTCTACCCTAGGCAACAGAGTGAGACTCTGTCTCAAAATAAAAGGCACAAAAAAATTTAAAAAAAGAAAACATCAAACCAAACTAAGTAACTTTAATCTACAGTGGGAGAGGGCCTTGAATAGACATTTTTCCTAAGAAGGTACACAAATGGCAGTAAAACACATGAAAAGATGCCCAACATCACTAATTAGTAGGGAAGTGCAAATCAAAACCACCATGGACTACCACCTCACACCCATGTGGGTAGCTACTATTGAAAAAACAGAAAATAAGTGTTGGTGAGAGCATGGAGAAATTGGAACCCTGTGCACTGCTGGAGGGAATGTAAAATGGCACAGCACCGTGAACAACATTATGGCAATTCCTCAAAAAAATAAAAATAGAAATACTATAAGATCCAGAAATTTCACTTCTGTGTATATGTACTTGCAAAAGAGTTAAAAGCAAGATCTAAAGGGATATTTGAACACCCGTGTTCACAGCAGATATAACATGGAAGCAACCCAGGTGTCCACTGACAGATAAATGCTGCAGAATGTGCTATATATACATACATGGTGGAATATCATTCAGGCTTAAAAATGAAGGAAATTCTGATACAAAGGAAATGCAACAACACAAATGAACATTGAAAACAAGCTAAGTGAAATCAGCCACTTACAAAAAAACATACCTACGATTCCATGTATATCAGGTACTTTTCGTAGTCAAAATCACAAGACAGACAATAGAACAGTGGTTTCCAGGGGTCAGGGGAAGGGGGAAATGAATGGCAAGTTGGTGTTTAATGAGTAGAGAAGTTTCGGTTTTACAAGATTAAAAGAGTTATACAGATGGACGGTGGTGATGGTTGGATAACAGTGTTAATGTTCTTGATACTGCTGAACTGTACCCTTAAAAGTGGCTAAGATAATAAATTTTATTTTATTTGCATTTTACCTCAATAAAAAATGGGAAACAAAAAGAATAGAGGAAACACAGCATGAGGTACCTATTTTTGCTGGTGCAGATCAAAGTAAAAGTGTTTGGATCTTGAGCTAGCTATCAGCTGTTGTCATGGCTTTTTGATTCGTCAGGCATCTTCTTGACTATGACCATGGCAACAGCATCCTGGGTGGTCCTTTCCTGCATCATGATTTAAGAGAGTTTTCTTGAAGATCAGTTTAAAGTCTCCTCACTCTATAAATAGTTTTATTAGCCATTTAATATCCCATGAAACAAATTCCTTCTGTTGACATATCTAGAGTGAGGTTTGTTCTCTGTAATTAAACTAGAATAAAGAGAGCAATTGCTGGCTCTAGAGGTTGTAAGCAACAGATTCTCAAAGGAATCAGACTCCGAAAAGGGTTAATTAACATGTCTGAAGTGAAGGCAGCTAAGATTCTGCTAGCATCATAAAATAAACACTGGTGCAGACTGGTGATGTATTAAGTTAAATCTTTCCTAGAGTTGTTTAGTGTTAGAAGCCTATCAAAGGCAAAGTTTGGGGGCTCAAGTAATGCTGGTTCTTATGGGAAAAATTAGAAAAGCAAGGATTGCTCTCTTTGTGGGAGGAGTTGGATTTTTCCATCTATTTCAGAGGACTTAACAAAAATGATAAGATGGGATTTAAAGCTTGCTTAAAGTACGGTCAGTTGATCAGGGAACATCGATGGTTACCCATAGGACTTTCTTCTATTTCTCTGATGCTGAACTGATGAAGGTGAAAAGCATCACCAGACCCTGACCCTGCAAGGTAGAGTGGATTATCAGACTTAATAGGTCTCTTATGTGAACATCAGGGTACTTGTTGGAAAGAATGGGACCTGGAAAATTGAATTGATTGGTAGATTTTCATGTCTCTGAGTACCTTAAAAGTCTAAATTTCACTAAGTAATCCTTGCAAGCAGAAGCAAACTGATTTCCTGTTTTGTAAAGCTCTTCCCCTTCTGCCTGAAGGCCATGAGATGGGCTCACCTGAGGGAATTAACACACCAGGAGGTGCCCTACACTCCAGCATTGACTTCAGATCCACCACTAGAATCCAATTCCAGCATGCTGGTGTGGTGGCAAACATGAAGCCAAAGCTGGAGGGAAAGTGCTCACCCAACAACAAGAAGCACAAGGTTTTGCTCATTTGCAATGGCAAAAACCTGGAATGTGTGTGTGGGAATGGAACCTGATGGCTCCAAACCATAAAAGAAGAAGTCTAATTTTAGATTGGGTTGAATATTTTGCACTGAGTGCACTTGCCAGAGATTCTGGGTTCAATATGCTCACTTGAGCAGCTCGCTGAGTGTTTAATAGAAATGTAGGTGCGGTGGCAGTCAATGCTTAAGTTATGATGCCAGGAATTTTTTGGTATAGTGTTTAGAAATGTATGCAAAGATAAGGAAATATTAGGGTATATTTATCACATGCAATTCTCTCTTCTACACCTAATTATGCCTCCCAGGATGCCAGGATGGCCCAGAATGCATTTTCTTCATCAAGGCACTGCTTTCATCAAGAAATACCTTGAAAAGTACCAGAGTGGCTGTCCCCCATAGGGCCAAATAAGATGGTAAGAGAAGCTGGACTCTGATTTCTATGGGGGATGAGGTCCCAAGTGGCAGAATGCAAGTGACGGCACAATGACAGGTCTCGAAGTTAGAGGCAAAGCAGGTGTGGTTACTGTACCAGACAGCAGGGCTGGAACAGTGATCCCAGGTTTGACTGTCAGGGATTTTTAGCAGTGGGCAACTCATCAAGAGGTTCCTGGGACTGACACTGATGTGCAGCCTTCTTGCTCTGTATAAACTGAAACAAAAACAAAAGCAAAACTTTAAGTGACTTGAGGAAACTCAATTAAGAGTTACGTTCTGTTATCAGTTCATAGACCACAGTGAAGGGGAAGCGAGGAACTCTTGAAAAAGTTCCCTATGATAGTGCCACAAGCAGGTACTATACATCTTCCTCCTAGTCTTCTCCTTAAAAGGGCTTGGAGTTGTTTCTCAGGAAAATGAAGCACCCGATCTTTGGGGATTACTGACTTTAGTTCTGGTAATAGCTAATGTTAACTCCAAGGAACCCAGAATGCCACTGTGGTTCTCTCCTCTGAGGAGGTTGCAGAAGTCAGGGAGTACGAATGGGGGTTTGGTCTGTGCTTGCCTCTCAGTGGGACAAGTGTGGATTCATCAGTGAATTGATCTGTGGTTATTTTCCCAGTTTGTGTACGTATGAAGGTTACTACAGAGTTTTGAGACAGACTTGTTAGGGTCCATGACCACATCCTTTCTGATTCACCTGTACAAGTTTCAACTTACTGGGTTTACCAGTGTTGCTTACCAGTGTTCATTGGTCTCTATCCATGCAGATTTTGTATTTCATGACTCCTGTGTTTCTCAAAACTTTCATAATGACCCACTTATATATACACATATGGAACATTCTCATCAACATCTCCACACTGGCTTCCTGCCCGATGGAGTGAAGGCTCTGAAAGGACAAGAGGAAACCTTTGTGTTAAGGGCACTGTCAAAACAGTGCCACACAAATGGAGGGGTTGTAGAGATGAGTGTTGCTATCAAATAGCTGAAAGAATCAGGATCATAATTCCTATCACATCCCCAGTTTCCCCACATTCTTGTTATGCTCTTACACCCTCATTAAGCTCTCTTTGACCAGTGAAGGGATAGGAGAGTCTTGGGAATAGTAGCAATGGATTATCACAAACTTAATGAGGGAGACATTCTAATTGAAGCTGCTGTTCCATATGTGATTTATATTCTGAAGCCAGTGGGCAGACTCTGGTGCTTGATATACACAGTTATCAAATAGGCAAATGCTTTTTTTTAGTACCCAAATAAGAAAAGACCAAAGAAGAAGTGTTCTTTCAAGTCAGAAGCAGCAATAGACTAAGGGCTACATCATCTCTCTGGCTCTTTGTGATAATTTAGTTCCTGGACTGGCAAACTTTTCATGTAAAGGTCCAAATAGTTTCTCAGGCCACATATGGTCCCTGCTGTATATTGTTCTCTTTCTTCTTCTTCTTTTTTTTTTTTTTTAAGCAACCTTACAAAATAAAACTACTCCTAGCTTGCAAGATTTACAAGAACAGGCTGCAGCCCTGCTTGACCCCCAGGCTGGAGTTTACTGACCCCTGTTTAGCTCCAGGGACCTTGGCTATCTCACCATGCTGCTCCATTGCTTTGATGTCATTGTGATTATGAGACCTTGTCAGCAGAGAGTAGCATGTGCTATGAATGGTTTCCTTTTTTATTTTATTTTTTATTAAATCATAAACACATAGATCATGTATACATTAATGCATTTATGGGGTACAAGGTGCTGATTTCATATAGAATTAGGAATACTTACATTACACTAGTTAATATATATGTCATCTCATTTACTTAGTTATTGTGTTAAGACATTTATACTCTATACTAAAGGATTCGACAGGTATCCTTGCATTATCACCATAGGTGTGATCCCACCATTCACCCTTCTTGATCTGACCTCCCCCCTCCCTTCCCATCTCCCTCTTTCATCTTGGGCCATAGTTGTGATCATTTCTTCATATGAAAGTGTGAGTGATTGTAAATTGGTTTCATAAAAGTACTGAGTACATTGGATATTTTTCTTCCATTCTTGAGATACTTTACTCAAGAATAAAGTAAAATATGTTCCAGCCCCCTCCACGTAAACATCCATTTTTAAAGCTGCATAATATTCCATGGTATACATCACCACAATTTATTAATCCATTCGTGGGTCGATGGGCACTTGAGCTTCTTCCATGACTTGAGCTGCAATGAACAATCTGGTCCAAAAATCTTTGCTATACAGTGATTTTTGTTCTTTTGGATATACTCCTAGAAGAGGAATTGCAGGGTCAAATGGCAGGTCTACTTTTAGATCCCTGAGTATTCTCCATACTTCTTTCCAAAAGGCACGTATTAGCTTGCACTCCCACCAGCAGTGCAGAAGTGTTCCCTTTTTGCCACATCCACACCAACTTCTGTAGTTTGGGGATTTTGTTATGTGAGCCAGTCTTACAGGAGTTAGATGATATCTCCAAGTGGTTTTGATTTTCATTTCTCTGATGATTAAAGATGATGAGCATTTTTTTCATGTGTCTGTAGGCCATGTGCCTATCTTCTTCAAAGAAGCTTCTGTTCAAGTCCCTTGCCCACAATGAAATGGAATTACGTGTTCTTTTCTTATTAATAAGTTTGAACTCTCTGCGGATTCTGTTTATCAAACCTTTGTCAGAAGCATAACCTGCAAAAATCTTCTCCCATTCTGAGGGCTGTCTGTTTGCTTGACTTACTGTGTTCTTGACTGTTCAGAAGCTTTTTAGTTTGGTCAGATCCCAGTAATGTATTTTTGGTGTTGCTTCAATAGCCTGGGGGCTCCTCCTCATAATGTTTTCTCCCAGGCCATTTTCTTCAAGTGTTTCTCCTGCACTCTCTCCAAGAATCTTTGTAGTTTCATGTCTTAAGTTTAAATCTTTTATGCAAGGAGAGTCAATTTTTGTTAATGGTGAAAGGTGTGGGTCCAGTCTTCTACAAGTTGCCAGCCAATTCTCCCAGCACCATTTGTTAAGTAGGGAATCTTTCCACCAATTTATATTTTTCATGGGCTTATCAAAGATCAAATGATGATAAGTATATGGGCTCATCTCTTGGTTCTCAATTCTGTTCTATACATCCACCTCTCTTTTGTTTGTGTGAATACCATGCTGTTTTGATCATTATAGATTTATAGCATAGTTTGAAGTCTGGGAGCATGATTCCTCCTGATTTATTTTTATTTCTGAGTAATGTCTTAGCTATTCGAGGTTTTTTTCTGGTTTCATATAAAAAGAAGTTCTATTTTTTCCAGAACTTTAAAGTATGATGGTGATGCTTTGATGGGGATTACATTAACTTTGTAAATTGCTTTGGGTGATATGGAAATTTTAAAACAATGTTGATTCTTCCAAGCCATGAGCTTGGTATGTTTTTCCATTTGTTATCATCTTCAGCTATTTCTTTTCTCAGAGTTTCATAGTTCTCTTTATAGAGATCTTTCATGTCCTTTGCTAGGTAAATTCCCAAATATTTAATTTTCTTTGACACAACTATAAAGGGAATAGAGTCCTTGACTGTTTTTTTCAGCTTGAGTATTATTGCTATATATAAAAGCTACTGATTTGTATGCATTGATATTTTATCCTGAGATGCTACTGTATTCCTTGATCACTTCTAAGAGTTTTGTGGTTGAGTCCCTAGGGTTTTCCAGGTATAAAATCATATCATCTGCAAAGAGTGAAAGTTTGATCTCCTCTGACCCTATTTTTGTATACCCTTGATATCTTTCTCTTGCCTGATTGTGATGGCTAAGACTTCCATTACAAAAGCAGTGGAGACAATGGACAACCTTGCTTGGTTCCTGATCTGAGTGGAACTGTTTTCAGTTTTACTCCATTCCATATGATATTGGTTCTGGGTTTGCTAGATGGCCTCTATCAGTTTAAGAAAAGTCCCTTCTATACCTATTTTCTAAAGTGTTCTGATCACAAAACGATGCTGGATATTGTCAAAGGCTTTTTCTGCATCTATTGAGAGAATCATATGGTCTTTGTTTTTTAGTTTGTTTATATGATGTATTATATTTATAGATTTATGTATATTGAACCACCCTTGAGACCTTGGGATGAAACCCACTTGGTCATGGTGTATAGTTTGTTTGATGTGTTGCTGGATTTTCTTTGTTAGGATCTTGTTGAATATTTTTGCTTCAATATCCATTAGTTATATTGGTCTATAATTTTCTTTTCTTGTTGGGTCTTTTCCTGGTTTGGGGATCAGGGTGATGTTTGCTTCATAGAATGTGTTGTGAAGTATTGCTTCTTTTACTTTGTTTTGGAAAAGGTTAGGTAATACAAGTACTAGTTCCTCTTTAAAGGTTTTGTAGAATTCTGATGTGAAGCCATCTGGTCCTGGACTCTTCTTTTTTGGGAGATATTGTATAGTCGATGCTATTTCAGTACTTGATATAGGTCTGTTCAGCATTTCCAATTCTTTCTGATTAAGTCTAGGAAGTTGGCATGCTTCCAAGTATTGGTCAATTTCTTTCAGCTTTTCATATTTCTGAGAATAAAGGTTTTTGTAGTATTCATTAAGGATTCTTTGAATTTCTGAGGTGTCTGTTGGTATTTGCCTTTGTCATTTCTGATTGATGATATTATGGACTTTAATTTTCTATTTTTGGTTAGGTTGGCCAAAGATTTATCAATTTTGTTGAATTTTTCAAAAAAACAACTTTTTGACTTATTGATCTTTTGAATAATTCTTTTGTTTTTGATTTCATTTAATTCTGTTCTAATTTTAGTTATTTCTTTTCTTCTTCTAGGTTTGGGGTTGGAATGTTCTTCCTTTTCCAGTTGCTTAAGATGTCCCTTAAGTTATTGACTTCCTCTCTTTCCATTCTCTTGAGGAAGGCTTGAAATGCTATAAATTTCCCTCTTAGGATTGCCATTGCAGTATCCCACAAGTTCTGATAATTCATGTTTTCATTATTGTTTTTTTCCAAAAATTTGGTAATTTCCTTCTTAATCTCATCTATGACCCAGCTATCATTCAGCATAAGGTTATTTAGTTTCCATGTCTTTGTATGAGTATGCAGATACCTGCTATTAGTTAGTTCAACTTTTTTTGCATGATGATCCAAGAAAATGCAAGGAATTTTTCTATACTGTTAAATTTGCTGAGGTTAGACTTGTAACCTAAAATGTGATCAATTTTGGGGGATGGTCCAGGGTATTCAGTTTTATTAGGATGGAATGTTCTGTCAATGTCTGTTAAATTCAATTGTTGTATGGTGACGTTTAAGTCCAAAATTTCTTTGCTTCGTTTCTTATTGGAGAATCTATTCAACACTGCCAAAGGGGTGTTCAAATCTCCAACTATTATGGTGCTGGAAGATATCAAATTGCTCATGTCTGTTAGGGTCTCCCTTATAAATTGAAGAGCATTCTGGTTGAGCACATAAATGTTAATAATTGACAGCTCATCATGTTGAGTTTTTCCCTTAACAGTTGAGTGTTTCCCTTAATAAATATGAAATGACCATCCTTGTCTTTCCTTACTTTTGTTGGTTTGAAGCCTATTGTATCTGCAAATAAAATCACCACTCCTGCTTTTTTCTGATTTCCATTTGCCTGGATTACAGATGCCCATCATTTCACCCTAAGTCTATATTTATCCTTTAAGGTAAAATGAGATTTTTGGATGCAGCCAATATTTGACTTGAGTTTTTGTATCCAGTCAGCAAACCTACACCTCTTAAGAGGATAGGTTAAGTCATTCACATTAATTAAGCATATTGATAAGCCTGGCAATATTTTGGGTGTCAAGTTTTTCAAAAATTCAGTGGACATTTTGAATCTTTTCACCACTGTGGAAATTGGGTTTTGGTGAAGAACTTCAGAGTGAGTTTACTTTGATGGTAGAGCACTGTGCTGGTCATTATGAAGGATGGGTCTGAGAATATCTGGAAGAGCTGGTTTGGTGATGACTAATTTCTTCAATGTATATATGTCATTAAAGTATTTAGCTTCTCAATCATAAATGAAGCTCAATTTAGCTGGATACAGGATCCTGGGCTGAAAGTTGTTTTGTTTTAGGAGATTGAAGGTCAATGACCATCTTCTCCTGGCTTGAAAAGTTTCAGCAGAGAGATCGGCAGTCATTCCAATATTCTTCCCTTTGTAGTTTATGATTTTCTTACATCTGACTGCTTGTAGGATTTTGTCCTTAAGATTAACTTTGATGAAGTTAATCCCAGTGTGTCTAGAAGATTTGGGTTGAGTTTTGCTGGGGTTCTGAAACTGCTGTCTGAATTTCTGTATCTCTTTGCATGCTTGGGATTATCTTGATTATCTCTTGGAGTAGAGTATCTGTGCCTTTCGGTACATCCTCTTCTACTTCAGGGATTCCTATGAGGTGAATGTTTGCTCTTTTGCAGTGGTCCCACAATTCTTTCAGGGAATGATCCATTTTTGCTCTCCACTTCTCTTCCTCTTTGAGCATTTGGGAATGTTCAAAAGCTTTGTCTTCAATGTCAGAGTTTCTTTCTTCTGCCTGCTCCATTCTGTCACTGAGAAATTCTCCTATATTTCTCAGATTTTTGAGGGCTGTGAGTTCTTGCCTCAATGTGTCAAAATCTTTGGTGTTTTTGTTTTTCAATTCATTGAATTATTGAGACAGCTTATGAATTGCTCCTTGAATTTCTAATTCCATCCTTAGCTCCATTCGATTAAATTCCAAATTCATCTCAGCCATTTGTTTATGAATAAGATCTGATGTTGTGTCTCCTTTGTCATTCCTTGGGGGAGTTGATCTACTCTGACTATTCATGTTGCCTCAGTTTTTCCACCAATTCTTCCCCATGATTATTTTTCACCATTTGGCTAGAGAAGCTGGCAAGGTGAAATTGAACTGGGGTCTACTGGAGTTGTAATTAACCAGCCCTTTACCAAAGAACTGGGACTGGTGATTGTGCCTTTTCCTTTAGAGCTTTACAAAGGCCCCATTCAGAACTACATCCTGAAACTGTGGGGACCTGATTGGTGTGTTGGGGCTAGATGGCACTGACTTGTATTCAGCTAGTCTCCATCCAATCCTAGTGAATCAGTGGCTTTGGGCTGAATTCTCAGCTGTGGAGATATATAAGCAACTAGACACCCTGCCCCCTACAGGCAACAACTGGAAGAGGAGAATCCCACATTCCCTCTACACAACCAGGGTATGACCTTGATGGGTCTCTGGGCAATTGGCTCAGGTATAGTCATACATGAATTGTCTTGGTCAATACAAACACCAATCTGGTGGGAGAATTCAAAAGGTCTTCAGCATCTAGGCAGCAGAGGTCCACTGGCAGCTCAATTTGACCCCAGTGGGATGGACTGTGGAGATGCTACCACCGTCAGGGGCAGCGCTGCCACTGTTGGGTGTGGTGCAGATGGTCTGAGGTACTGTTGTGTGCAGGTTGCAGGAGCTTATGGGGAGCTGAAGGGTGTTGCCACTGGCTGCAGGGTCACAGAAGCTGGTCGGGGAATTGGAAGGTACAGCCTCCAGCTTCAGGGGTCTCAGGGGTTGCAGGAACCACACAGGAGTGCCAGCCACATCCTGGGCCATGGGTTGCAGAAGCCAGGCAGGAGTCCTCGGCTGTGGGCCACAGGCCGCAGGAGACCAGTGGGGAGCCCAGCTGCCCACCATGGGCTGCCAGGTGGGGAGCCGGAGGGCTGCGCTCCTGGTGCTTGGTAGCATGGTTACCGAGTTATGCTCTTTCTTGCCAAATGCTGGCTTCAGTTGGCCATCTTGCCTCCTTCTATGAATGGGTTTAGTAAGACATTTTGATGTCAAAGATGGAAGATAAACCCTGTAAGAGTTTAGTGACTTGTCTAAGATACAAAGCCAATTTTCAGAAAGTTGTTTTTAATTTTGGGGTTCAGAAACAAGGAAAAGTGCTGTTAGCAGAATTGGATCTAGGCTCTGGAAAACATGAATAAGTATGTCTTAAAGCTGGCTTCTCTAGTGTTGTTATGGTTATCCTCAAATCCTTTCTCTCAAGGGCCTTTGGAACAGAGAAGAGAAGTCTTAAATGGCTCAGTTGTAAGGAGAGTAGGATTGCAATGGCCCAGAACCAGGGGAATTGATGAAATAGTCTCTGTAATGCTGATTTGGAGACTCTTCACCAGTAAGCCGTTTGGATTTGGAGCATTGTTTGACACTGAGATAGAAGTCAGTCAAATTTTGACTTCAATTTTACTCCTCAGATTCCCAGAAAAAAAAGTTCTACCTATAGGCAATATAAAAATAGCTATGTCTCAAGAAATCTTAAAAGAAAGGAACATCCAGAGATAGTTGAAAACTGTGTAATTGTGCAAGCATAGATGACTTTTTTATTTATTCATTTTAAGAATAGTTTAAATTGGTTTGTGCACAATAAAAATTTAGCCTTTCATCAATATTTGGATAAATAAACTACAGCCTCCCTGGAATATAGATTATCAAAGGATAATCAAGCTGTGGTTTACTGTTTCATGTAGTATGCTTTCTCTTTCAGAACCAATAAAAGCCACAATTGCATGCTTTATTATAAAAAGCAGAGCAAAGACTGGGCAATTTTTTTCTTATTTTAGAAAGACAAAGCTCAGTAATGAATAACATATTAGGAGTTTGACCTGAACAGTAAGAGATTTCACTTCCCTGTGCCATGTTGGTTTAACCCCATCTGTAAGTGTGGCCTGTAGTGTGACAAGTAGTTGAACCTGTCTCTTTGATTCTATGATCTTTAGCAGAATGTATTTTAATGCATTAAATATTTTAATATATTTTAATGCATATGTGTGTTTTTATCAAAGGCTACCACTCTTATTTTTTTGAATGTGCATTTGTCTCATTAAGGGCCTCCACTAGTCTGGTGTCCAACATGTCCCTCAAGCTCAAATATTCTGCTTGCTTCTCTCAGAATAAATGCCAGGCTTCCCTCATAGTCTCAAGGAAAGCAAAGACACCTGATCCTAGGCTAGCCTACCTGTAAAAGAGTCAGCAACCAACAAGTTAGCCTGCTGCAAGAGGCTTTATTTTCAATAGGAGAGATGCTGACAACACTGATCTGATGCTATCCTTTGCAATTTTGACTGAGATGAATAGAAAACATCATTCATTTAGTGAGAGGAGGAGAAAGGGAGAGCCTCTAAATAGAAGCACAAACAATGAAAGTTGTCAAGAAGTACTAATGATCAAATGGAAAGATTTAGAAGAGATCAAAAATCTGGTCCTGGATGGCAGAGTCCCTCAAGTTTTTTTCATTTCTCTGGTCATAGCTATCCAGTAGAAGGTGACCAGGACCTCAGTAATAGCAATGCCAGCAGCTTCTGTGGCAGAGAAAATTAAAATCTTGACTTAACACCCCTTGACTTATCCCTACATGGGAACTTAAAGGATGTGGTATACAACAGAAAACCGTCTACCCTGGTGGTAACTTGGGAACAAATTGAAATTGTATACCCAGCTACACAAGTGGACACTTTGATCAATGTTGCTCAAGCAGTAGTTCACCATAATCAGAAGTGTCTGGACACTGATGGTAACCACTTTAGCATCACTTCTAATTATAGAGGTAAAACATAACTTGTATTCCTCTGTCCTTATCAGTATTTATTGAGTATTAAATTTTAATATTTTTTTTTCTCTGTTAAACTTTGTATATATTTTTTGATACCCGCTGTGTTCTGGTTTGGAGAATCTCCTCAAGCAATCTTCTTCCGTTTCCAACCCCACAGCTTCCTCAGATAGCTTCTGCCCTCCTTATACACCCTAGGAAGGAACAAAGTTACCAAGGCCTGGCTAAGACCCTGGGATTGATTTCACAGATGGATGGTGAGCATGGAAGGGAATTACAGTGAAGGAATAACAAGCAAACAAACAAAGGACAGGTTGCTTCTCAGGACTCTTCTAAAGTCATTCCATGAGGGATAATTGGGATAGTGTTACGCATTGAATGTTTGTTTCTCCCCACCAAAATTATACATTGAAGTCCTAATCCCCAAAGTGATGGTGTTAGGAGAGAGGGCCTTTGGCTAGGTTATGAGGGTGGAGTACTCATGAATGGGGTTAGTGTTCTTATTTGGGATGACATGAAGAGATGATTACTCTGCCTAGGCCATGTGAAGATGTAACGAGAAGATGTCTGTCTAAAAAGCAAGAAGTGGGCCCTCGCCAGACACAAACTCTGCCAGTACCTTGATCTTGGCCTTCTCAGCCTCCCGAACTGTGAGCAACAAATGTTTGAGGTTTAAGCCACTTAGTCTATGGTGTTCTGCTGTAGAATTCTGAGCTAAGATATGGGGATGGGACAGGATGGAGGTACAGAAGGGATGCTGCATGGTTTGCCAACATGATGAAGACAGTTTTTTCCATCTTGGAAGAGAAGTACCTTTGATTATGGGCTCCCTGCCTGGAGTTTGGTTCCCCATAAATTCTTTAAGGGTCCAGCAAAATAGGCAAATCAGTTTCTCCCTCAACCACTACCTGTAATTTCCACTTCAAAGCCTACTTCCAAACATTATCATCTTTGGAGATTTGATAAGGCCTGGGATGAAGACAACCCTCTCATCATTTGAGAGAACTGTTTGCCTCCTCCCACTATTTTAGAACTCCCATGTAGAATAGTATTCTTCTTAGCTTTATCATTACAAACACCCACCAAAGTACTTTTTGTAAAAATATAAAAACAATCTGACCACACCATTCAAATTAAACCTCTTTTGGAGAACTTGATAAAATGTTAGCAGTTTTAAAATAGTGGTGTTTTCCTTGCCTTTTGCTCCCACTCATTCCAGCATACCCTATCTATAAAGATTTTAAAATATACACAAGTCTATTCTTAGCTAGAATTTTAGGGTACAAGAGCAGAAAAGGCTAACTAACTCAGACAGGAGGCTTTTTATTTTTATATTATAGAATACATAAAATGAATCACTTATTTGCTTTCATTATAACTTTCATAAAACTGAAATTTAGTCCTATAAAGTGTTACTTCATTTTTGCACCAAGTAAAATGGTTGTCTTTGGTTGTCTTTTCACATTGATGAATTTCTTCTACTTTTTTCTTAGGTTTCAAATGATCCTATTTGCCCATAAGTGCTGTATTTCAAAGGCAGAACATTTTTGAGCTATCTGTAATGATTTCTCAGCGTTCACCTGAGAGAATATAGCTCTGTATTCTATGTGAGACGCTTACATTCTATTTACAAAGAAAAATATCTGCAACTTGATATTTTCCTGGATATACTATAGAGAAAAACACTCTAGTATATATAAAAAAAAGTTGCTCTGGAATGTCAAAAGTTTTTAAGAAGTGAGTGATTCCATATGAGCAAACATGCATATACTTACATATTTACATAACACGAGGAAATATTTTTGAAATATCCAAGACAAATTTTCTCCCTGTGATAATCCATATTCTTTCTCTGTTATCTACTCTGACATTATGGTCCCAAGAAAGTGAAGCACTATTGCCATCAGAGGAAGGGAGGACATGACATAAGGGCCTTAGTGACTAGGGCAGGGAACTAGAAAGGTTGGGAGAAGAGAAAGGGCAGGAAACAAAAAAGAGGAAAGGGGAGACCAATGATTGGCAGTGGGAGAGGATGGATACATCCAGATATATTTTCAAGAACCCCAAACAGGACACACCTCAAAACAGTCCCACTCTAGCATGGTGTAGCTTGTTAAGAGTGCCAGGTGGGTCTCCAAAACTCCGCATGACCTTGTGGAGAATGCACAAGTCCTGAGAAAACCACGCCTCAGGACCAAGGGAGAGCCAAAACAGCTACAGAGGACCCTAAAAACTAGTGTTTTTATCAAGTGCAATGCAATGTTCAAGTTCATCTAATTTCTCAGAGTTTTCTGGAGAATTTGCATCTGTTACATAATATACAATAAAACATGGTTTCTACTCCTAGGTGGAGCTTGAGACCCAGAGAAGGAGACAGAGGGGTAAACAAATACAATGCAGTAAGAGACGCAGCCAAGGTTAAGTGCATAGTGTTGGGGAGGGCTGAAGAGGACCGGCCTGATGGTCTTCTCAGGGAAGCTGGTTGTGAGTCAGACCTGAAGGATGAGAGTTTTCACCACGCCAACTTCACTAATCCCTATGCTGAAATGTCTGAGCGATGTTCCCTTAAATCCTTCATATATCAAATGCCATCTCTGTTATGAAGATATTTCTGATTGTTCCAACTAGATTTGTTTTCTCCTGCTTTCCAACGTTCATGGCACCTTGGCTTACTCTACTGGCACATCATCTCTCCCTTCATTTTGTACCTATTTATGTATATACTTGCATTGGTCCTTTAACTGAATTATGTGCTCATTTCCATGTCCCCGTACACCCGTACTTTGGTGTACTAGACACTTGTTAACCTAAAGAGCAATGAGAGGCTCTCTAAAGGAAAAAGATATTTATTTTCATTGCGGTGGGAATTGTGTGTGTCATAGTAAACTATGTGCATATGCAGGGACGTAAAGGAAGACAAAGGTTTTAAATGAAAAATGAGGAAGATTGCTCAATTTTTTGAAATGATTATACGTGACTGCAAAGATCAACAAGGGTAACACCAGCTGAGGCTGAACAGGCAGTTGTTGGGCAGACGTCTTTGCAGAAATATTTTCCTGTGAGGTCGCAATGATATTTGTGAAAAGTTGTAGGTTTTGTCAGAGTCTTTGTGATAGTTTTTGTTATCAGGCGTACTAGCATGAGAATTCTCTCTTCGTAGCCTTTCTCAGCCCTATTTGTCAGGTTATTTATTTATTTTAACATTTGTGATTCCATTCTGATTCTGACAACTTTCACATACTCAGTAAATGAGTCAAATAGGAAATAAATCACAGAAGATAGGTTTAGGACAATCAACTCTAAGCCTACTCAATGTTGAATGTAAAATTTTGGCCATCTTTACTTTTTTACTCACAAAGCTAAGCACAATTTGTGGTAAATAGTAGGTGCTTAGTGAATACTTGTCAGAATTGAACTGAAAGTGTAGGAGAGAGTGTTGTAAATATAAACTCAGAATTAGAAGTGTTTCCACAGAGAATTCCTGTAACAAACTCTCTAGCCACATTCTCCAAAAGTGTATTACTTCTCAGAGGTACTGACCAATAAGGGGTTGTAAGTGATGGTGAAGTAGCTAGCTTAAACTCTTAAATTAGAAGATTCCATAAGGAAACTATGATGCCTCTTCCATGGCCATCTTCTTCAGTCTTGGCCAAAGAGTATTGGGCAGAAAAGCAAAAAATTGATGCCAGGTTATGTCCTTACAGAGTCTCAGAGGCTTTTCATAGTTGCTCTAGGAGGTAGGTGCTATTATCTCCATTTTACAGACAATAAAACAGAGACTGAGAAATTTTAAGACACCAAAGGTCACATAGCCAGTAGGAGCACTACAAGAGGAGTCCTGTTTTTTCTGATCCCAAAGCATAAATTTTGCCTTGATGAACAAATACAGTCTTGATAGAGAGGATTATCTGGACATACAGTTTTAACTGAGAGATCTAGTTGGACCAGTTCTTCTGAATTACTTTATTGACCAAAGCTGGTTTATTTTAGCTAAAATCAGGTCACCAGGAGATGGCAGAAATGGATTATGCTACGTACCAACTAAACGAGACCCAGGATGGTAATTTGACAAGATGCTTAGATGTAGAGAAAATAGGGTGAGAAATATATTTATATGTTTAAGTGTGGAATGCAAGATAGAGATGAAGAACAAAATGTAACAAAATATTCAGACATAGTCTGCTTATTTCTGGAAAGAACAAGTTGCTCCAATCAATCTCCCTGATTACTTCAAATATTTCCTAAAACGTGTCTGATATATAAGTTTCTCCTTCATCTGAAGCCAGTTAGTGACATAATTAGGTAATAAAAAAGTGTTTGGTTAAAAATAGGTACAGCAAGAAAAACAATTCAGATGTTTTCTTTTTGAAGACTTCTGCTTAAATAAAAAAGCTTTATACTTCTTGAAGTAAGGCAGCATAATACTGTCACCTTTAAGCTCTCTAATTTTGAATGTTGCTATCTTTACCCAGTGATTACCTATAATTTTTCTATTTATGATTTTATTCTTTTTCTGGCATTTACTAAACATAATCATGCAAGCTATTGTGCTGTTTGAATAGATACTACTCCTTTTAAGAAAACAGAATTTCAAACATTATTGGAGAATTATATTTATCTGCAGGTATTTTTCAGTTAAAATTTTCTCTATACAATTGGATTTAAAGAACAAGATCTCCTAGGGCAAATATTCTTAATTTGGAAACACACGTGTTATTCAGGGGGCATCTAGACACTTCCTGAAAAGGCATTAAAATGTCAAATATAAAAGGATATTAGTCCAACCTGGAAACCTCAGATGTAAAGAGTGGAACATAATTTTTCTACCATAAAATTAATATTTAAGTCCCTGTTTGTACTCCAGAACCAGCAAAATTAACTTAGTGTTCTTGGTCATATCCAGTAGCCTACACTGAGTGTATCCTGTTTAAATCTTACCCAGTCTGAGTCCTTCTTCCCCCCTCTCTTCTTCCTTCTCCTTAGCTTTTTGGTCCAGGGGAGACTTAATGAAGCATCCTGACACTAGGGGACATGTCTGGGTGGTGATGACCTCTTTCTGCCATTTTCTGAAGAGCAGACTTTTCTGTTCTCCAGATGAGGGTGAAGTGTGGTGCTGCCCTAGTGCATAGCCACCGACTGTTCTGAGGTCATTGCTATAGCAATTGTAGCCACATCTCTGTGTACCAGTAGACAAGCTGTCCTTTTCTTGGGATTTATTCTGGTTCCTGTCCCAGGTGGCCTCTTGTGTTTTCTTGTCCTGATGGCTCTCTCTCCTGGCTAACTTCCAGGCCTCCTACCACCCACAAGAACCACAGCCACGACTCATCATTTCAGCAACATATTATTTATATTTCTCTGTGTTCTGGGTAGTTCTATAAAGATTGAAATTTTCAAAGTACTACAATAGGAAAACAGGGTAAAAATATTTTCACTCTTGGGTCCCTTTACATAAGGGGGAAATCTATAACCCAACTACACACCTAGACTCTTTCTGGAGTTTGAGGCAGTGCTTATCTATTATGGGCTGAATTGTGTTCCTTTCAAAATTCATATGTTGGCTCGGCACCTGTGGCTCAAGTGGCTAAGGCACCAGCCACGTACACACAAGGTGGCAGTTTGAATCCAGCCCAGGCCCACCAAACAACAATGACAGCTGCAACCAAAAACTAGCTGGACATTGTGGCGGGCATCTGTGGTCCCAGCTACTTGGGAGGCTGAGGCAGGAGATTTGCTTGAGCCCAGGAGTTGGAGGTTGCTGTGAGCTGTGATGCCATAGCACTCTACCCAGGGTGACAGCTTGAGGCTCCTGTCTCAAAAAATAAAAAAAAAAT
>CAUYQV010104977.1:0-20221 GCA_963574575.1 Galagoides demidoff | reverse complement strand
TCAAGCTATCCCCCTGGGTAGAGTGCCATGGCATCACAGCTCATAGCAACCTCCAACTCCTGGGCTCAAGCGAGTCTCCTGCCTCCGCCTCCCAAGTAGCTGGGACCACAGGCGCCTGCCACAATGCCTGGCCATTTTTTTTTGGTTGCAGCTGTCATTGTTGTTTTGGCGGGCCCTGGCTGGGGATTTGAACCCGCCACCTTAGTTGTACGTGGCTGGCGCCTTAGCCGATTGAGCCACAGGCGCTGAGCCTTCATATACAATTTGAAATACTTTCATCAAGCTGGTTAACATAGACTTCATGCCATTTGTTTAGTCATTGTGTCAAAACATTTATATTCTAGTTCTAGAAAAGTTCACTTGTACCCTTGTTAGACAGATATATAGGTGATCTTACCCGTCACCCTCCCACCACCCGGTCGCCCTTCTCCCCTCCCCTTCCCTACCCCCTCCCCATATACTTGGGCTAGAATTAAGTTGTATCTTTCATTTGAAAGCTGTAAATTAGTTTCATAAAAGGGCTGTGTACATTGGATACTTTTTCTTCCATTCCTGTGATACTTTGCTAAGAACATTTTCCAGTTCCATCCATGTAAACATGAAGGAGGTGAAGTCTCCGTTTTTCTTTAGGGCTGCATAGTATTCCATGTTATACATATACCACAGTTTGTTGATCCATTCATGGATTGATGAGCCCTTGGGCTTCTTCCATGATCTGGCATTCTTAAGACACACTTCTCTGATTTTCTGTTCCATATCAAATCCCCCCTAGAATTTCTCAGCACAACTGCAGAGATTTTTGGATGAGTTGTTATTTCACATTTATGTGAGTTTGGGAGAGTGTGTCCCTCTCTGTAGACATTTGTGTTTATTAGTTGTGCTATAAAAGTGTGGGCCTCTTGTGTTAGACCTAAACTTATTCCTCCACTACTCACACCACAGTGCCTAGTGTAGAGTGAACTATAAGTATGTATCAGCATTATAAATGAAATATGGAATGAATAATTTACTTGAATGACAAAGTGAGGGAATAGATCTTGGCAATAATTTCCATTTCAAAAACACAGTGTCTTCTTAGATGAGGATATGTTTATTTGGAAGAGACTACTTGTTAACATATCTAGAAACTCACTTTCACCCATCATATTTTAGGACAGTCTCCAAATTATTTTATTGAGAATAGATTTGACTTTATTTTATCAATGTTACATAGCCAATTAAAAACTGAAAATAAAACTATATTCCTTTCCAAAGGACTATAGCTTCCCTGAATTAGTATATTTTTTGAAACTGTTTTACTGCCTTCCTTGCCTATATGATAAAAAATAATTCCCAGAATAAATTTATTACTAATTTTTACTTAGAAGAAACCACAGTCTAACATCAAATATGTGGCAACAGAGAATCTGAAATTCATGCATTCTGATTTATTTTTAAAATAATGGGTGCATTTGATGTCAGATTTGAGCCTGTAGTAAATAAATAAACTATCCCATGTCACACATGAAAAACCTATAGTTTTAACAAATTTTTGAAAAATACTGATTTTTTCTCATTAAATCCATACATTTTTAAGGACTCTATTAATATAATGGTTCTGTTTTTGAGATTTTTAAATTGTTTCTGTTATGGCGAATGACACTGATGATCCTTCAAACGGTTCAAATACCGTGACTTCCTAAGTGAACTGAATGTCTGTAGACAGAAGATAATATACACAAATGACTAAAAAAAAAGACACTAAATAACTGGGTAAATATTGAAGTGAGGGTGAATCATAGTTAAAATTTAATTATTGTGATAGAGAAGACATTTCCTTCCTATTATTGCACAGTGAAAATTTCAGAGAAAATTTACAAAGAAGAATTTAATTGGCACAAATGATTACATTAGCACAGTTAAGGGACATTAGCAATTAGTCTGTCTGTTCAACATGAAAACAATCCTGCCGAGTTTTAATTGAAGGGATTTATGCATATTTAGTAGGCTTAATGTTGTATCTTCTTGAATCACTCTGCTGTGTAATGTGGGCGGGGTGTGATTAGGTGGTAATAAGGACAATTCACAGTGGTGCATCCAGATGCCCGGTAAGTTCCAGGGGGGCCCTGCTGAAGAAAAATGTTATAGCAGCAAAGACACTCTATTCACATCCTTGGATGTGAAATATGTTCTTGAAATGAGCCTGTCTTATTTTTGTTTAAATTTATTTTCTCAGACAGAGTGTAATGAGATATTAAACAGAGATTTGCCCAATATAAGTTTAGTGATAAAAAGAAAAGAATATGGGGAACCACGTATTACAAAGTAATTAAAACCTATCTTTGATACTTGTAAGCAGCATGAAAAATGCCAACAACTTTTGGCTCAATGATTCAAATAGGAAAATTTAATGTAATAAAAATTTATGTTAAAGGTATTGATTGTAGCCATATTTACAGTAGCATTATATTCAAAACAGGTATTTATTCATGGTAGCTAAACTATGATACATTAAAATAGTTAAATATTATATATGTTCTGGTTGAGATATATAACATTTTTAAAATTCACAGAACTTACTTCAAGGGAAAAGCCAAAATGTGAAATTGAATTTGGGTACAAAATCAAGTAAGACAAATACCCAAAATGAATAATATATAATAAATAATTATATACAAAAGCATAGTTTGTTATATATGATAGTCTTCCTTTCTTTGCATTTTAAGTTATTTATATGTTTAAAAATGATCCCATTTACACTTTCATATGATATATTTATAAATACTAAATTGGAAAATATTAATATCCAATCTTCTTTAAAGGGAATCAAGGTAATAACTATAAGTTGAAGTAATTTTATCATCATTAGAATCATGTAAGTCTATAGTATATGTACATATTCAAATACATGCAAAATATGTAAATATTAAATGGGTTGGGTGTTGATACTTGCCAGTGAAAACCTGCTAATTTAGTTAAAGCTCTTAGAACTAAGCAATCAAAGCCAACCTCAATTTATCTTGAAAGTGTTTTTTTCCCCTAAAACTCATTTAATGCTTTGAGATACCATTTCTGCAAAATACTTTTGCGAGCTATCTGAAACCAGTCCAAAATTAAATGATGTAAATAACATATGTCAGATCATATTTTATGACTATTATTCAAGGAAAACACATATAACCGAATGTAATAGAAATACCTTTCCATTCAACTTATTATAGCATTTTGATTAAGTATGCCATTAGAATAAGAAAAAAATGCTAAAGAAATCATCATTTTTCGTCGTATTAATAAACACATAAAGGAATGATTAAATACCAAACCATGTGGTAATGTCTTCTTTTTTCATTTTCGTATATTTCCTTATCCCTCTGTGCATATTAAAAAGAAAAAAAGTAATTATCTTCTCCCTCGGTGGTATGCACAGCCTTATTTTTTCAGTTGCACCATTTATTGAACATGAAGCATGTTCTCTATTTTTTCCTCCTGGAAATATAGTAACCTTAGAAAATGTTTTAATAAATTCTCATTTTAGGTGAGTTTCCTCATTTGGAAAATGCATGTGTGTGTGAATGACGTGTTTGTGTGTGTGTTTATCTGTGTGTATCTATTTTCTTAACACAACCCATTATTTCTGCAAAAAGTGTACTTTGTTAGCACTGGTAGTTAGAGAATTTATTTTGCCATCAATGTCCCAGAGAATATAGAGCTGAGGATAAGATTACATGATTCTGGATTTTGGATAGAAAAATAGTAAGTATATATTACTGACCTTGCTAATAATATCCTTTGTGGTCAACCATTTATTAGCTTTGTAGTCCTGAGCAAGTATATTTAAGCTCCCTGTACCTCCCTGTACCTCAGTTTCTTCTTCTGTGTTTTGGGAACTATAAGGTACTAAATTAAAGAAATAATGCAAGCAATGTAGATACAGACCTTCTGTATATATCTAGTTTTATAAAACATGACAGGGATTTCTAGTTCATTTAGTTTAATTTTGTAATAGATGAACCGGAAGAGTTCATATTCATTCCTTTTTTCTTTTTCTTTCTTTCTTTCTTTCTTTTTTTTTTTTTTTAGATGCAGTCTTACTCTGTTGCCCAAGCTAGTGTGCCATGGCATCAGCCTAACTGACTACAACCTCAAAGTCCGGAGTTCAAGTGATTTTCTTCCCTAGCCTCTCAAGTAGATGAGTAACTGGGACAATAGGCAAGCACAACACCTGGTTAATTTTTCTATTTTTAATAGAGATGGGGTGTTGCTCTTGCTCAGGCTGGTCTGGAACTCCTGAGCTTAAGTGATTCTCCTACCTCAGCCTCCTACAGTGCAGGGATTACAGGCATGAGCCATTGTGCCTAGCTGATTTCTAACAGGGTACAAGGGAGGGGGAGTTTAAGTCAAACCATAATAGATGAGACAAAGGAAAAGTAATTATATGATCATGGAAAAAAGTTGTCTCTCCAAAAAGTGAAAGGCACAGCATAAAAAGCACTCACATGATGATACAAGTTGGATATCTGCCTAAAAAAACTTGAGTTTTTAGTTCTCTAAAGAACTTAATGGGTGTATCTTAACAATAATGGTAAAATATTATTTTATCTTTTTCCCAAAGTAATACATATAGTCTCTTCCTGTGAGTTGAGGTAGTTCTGGATTTCCTAATAATTACTATTAGTTGTTACAGTCGTTGCAATAGGTTTTTCAAAAACTGTCATATATTCTAATACTGAGTTGGATCAAATTAAGCTTTAAAGTAAGGTTTATACTTCCACAGTTTCTTGCTTATAAGTTTCCTGCTAGCTCGTCAAGATTCTAGTGCTATATCCCTGATATTTTATGTAATTTCTGTAGTAGTGTATCAAAATAATTTGGATTTGGCTGAAAACACATTTGATTACAGAAAACAGAAATTCTCTTGAACTGGGGTAAGGAAGTGGATGTTCCCACCAGCATACAGGGCTAGTTTAGGTGTCCAGATGTGGCATCCTTCAGCCAGACACTGCCACCTCCTCTCCCTGCACACACCTCGGTGTTGGGTCTCCACAGCGCCTCTCTCTTCTGCTTCCACTGGCTCTCCATTAAAGTGGAAAGAATCAGTCCCCAAAGTTGCCAAGTTTAGCAATCTTCAACTGCAACAACTGTGCAATCTAATTGCTTTTGAAGGATAATTCAAAATTTCTTGCGGAGAAAATCTAAATATTATCCATTCAAACCCAAGTCATGAACATGAAGAGCCCATGCCTCACACACACATATGCAAAGGTATCTGGTTGAAGATGACTTCCATATGCCATCCTTGGTGGGAGGACAGCTCACAATCAAGAAGGTTGCTTTACACTGCAAGCCACTCCAAAATACGTGTGTTATATTAAGCCTAACTATTTGTCTAAAAATTTTAATGAAAAAAGCATATATATATATATATACATATACTCACACATAAGAGTTTGTGTATATAGACACATACACACACACACACACAAACACATACAAAGTCAGGCAATTAAGTTCTCAAACTCACCCTAGAAAAGTGCTACAGACCTCATTGCTGAGTATCTCTGTGGTCACCTTTAAAGTGCTCCCCTTGCCAACGCCAGTGCCTACTCCACCTTTCAAAGCCATTTTGGAACTCTTTTTCTGGAATGGTCATCAACACTGTCATAATATGTGTTTTGACAATTAAGTTCATAAACTCATCCTAGAAGTGCTTTGAAAAGTGAACTTGGCACTGTGGTTAGTGCTTATCTGCCCAGGGAGAGCATTTTGAACATGACTTGGTGATATTTAGCAGTGAAATATGTAGCACTTTTTCTAGGATGAGTTTGAGAACTTTATTGTCCAACCTTGTGTGCTGCATGTATGTGTGTATGATTCACATATGTTCTATTGATGTTGACTTAGATATATGTGTCATATATATATAACAGTCACTGAATTTATTTTCTTTGTGGACACCCAGTGGGGCATATGGGATTAAAACACAGCCCTAAAATTTTTATAAAAATTAGATTTTATTTAAAGCTTTATTATTTTTCCTATAATTTTTGGTCTTATAGTTTCTCTCTTAAAATAGTTATTTTGATTCATGGATATATAATAAGAATACCAAATTAAATTAACTTGGACAAATAAAAAGGTAAATTTGAATGAAAAAGGATTACTGAAAACACTTAATATTTGTTTTGCCACATTTTCATTAGCATTAAACCATCACTTTAAGAGTAAGTCTTTTATTGATATCTTGTTTTATAAATACAGAGACTGATTAAAATTTCTTTCAGTCATTAATTTTGAGACTTCCTTTTTTGGGGAAAGATATGTGCTTTGGGGGAAAGATTGTAAAATGTCACTTTAGATTAGTTTCTATTAGCAAAGTGTCCAACAAAAAAAAGCTCACATAAAAAAAAAAAAAAACAGTTATCATGGAAAAATGTCATTCAGCTGGTGTAGGATGTTAGTACAAATCAAATTCACAGAAAAGAGAAATGATATAAGGATATATTGTTCATAAAGAAGGAAATAGCATTTCAGCTGGGAGTTTAGCTAGATAAGGATTAGGTGGATCTAGGTGGGGAAAAGATCTCTAAAGTCATTCAAAAAGATAGCACCAGATCTTTAGGTTTATAGTTGAAAGATAGCTGTGATGGGAACAGAAGTGCTTTTATACAAACTGAGGAGAAGAAGTTGGAAATGTTAGTAAGGATTAGAGTGTGCATAGATACATGGTAATAAATGTCAAACATACAGAAGGTTATCCTGTAGGAATTAGAAAGTTACTGAAGACATAGGAGTAAGAGAATGAAACATGGAGGGGACAGACATCTTTGTCCCTCAGCCAGAGTGGTTGAATCAGAAAAGGGGAAATGAAAAGAAAAAGATTGTTTAATGCAGAAAAAGTAGTTTATTCATTTAACAAAGTATTATTACTATTGTAAACAGAGGTGGTCAGGTTTTGTGAAAAAGGTAATGATAAAAGATAATAATATCATGTCAGAGGACCAGGGGTCTCTCTCCCCAAACATAACATTCAAACTTTTCCAAATGTGTCCACAAAAATAAATAAATACACAGTAGATAAACCAGCACAGGAAAATGAAGGCTGCTCGTCTTTGCTGTCGAGTTTGTGTTTTGTGATGCTGGATAAAAAACGCAGGTGACTAGATTGGTAGACAGGACTGAGCCAGAAGGAAAAGGAACTTCTTTTTTGTTTTTTCCCTCCTTAGCCCCTTCTCAAATGTGAGAAGGTATCCTATGCTCAGTAACTACGTAAAAAGTCATCAACACAAAGAGAAGGGAGGGAGTGCAAAAGAGAGAAATGTATCCTGAGAGGAAGGGAGAGTTTCTGAGGCCACTGCAGCAATCACTGATGTGCAGTGTGGATATAAAAAATGAGAAAGGCCAGAAAATGAGACAGGAGGTATCTGAGGAATAGAAGCACTTGACCGTGACGAAGGCAAGAATTACAATCTAATTTTTTGGAGATTGTCAGCCTTTGCCTTATTTCAGTGGTTTGTATGAATTAAATGGATAGGGGAAGCTGAGCTTCCAAAATGTCTCTCTTACCATGACCAGTGGGTCCAGGTCTCCCCAGGACTAATAAACCTCGATGTCTTTCCACGTAGGCAGGTGAAATCAAAGACTAACAGCATAATATTCAGTGCACACTGAGTATTTGGTGTATGGACAACCCTGGTGTAATGTTAACTCATTCAGTCTGTATAGAACTCTTATGATAAACAAATTATTGTCATTCATCATTGCTCTGTATACCTTCTCCATAGTGGTAAAACAACAGTGAATAAAACAACACAAATTCCAGCCGTCAAGTGGATTGAAGGCTTATAATAGAAGATCCACAGTGAATAAGACTTATTCATTATATCAGATGTCAGTAATTTAAATGCAGAAAAATAAAGCAGGGAGATTTTAGGAATGATGGGGATGCAATGTGAGTGGGTTGGTAATTGGAACAACATTCTCCATCAGGTCTCTAATAAAAGTATTTTCCTTATAACCCCATAATATTTGAAAGTAGCCAGGCTCTGTGGCTCATGTGTGCAATCCTAGCATTCTGGGAGGCCAGTTCATGGAGGGAGGAGGGGATTGCTTGACCTCAGGAATTGGAGACCAGTCTGAGCAAGAATGAGTTTCACCCTGTCTCTACTAAAAACAGAAAAACTATCCTACCCTTGTGGGGGAGCCTGTAGCCCCAGCTACTTGAGAGAATGAAGCAAGAGGATCGCTTGACCTGAGAGTTTGAGGTTGCTGTGAGCCATAATGCCATGACACTCTACCTAGGGAAACAGAGTGACAATCTGTCTCAAAAACAAACAAAAACCCCCCAACATTTGAAACCATTTACAAGATGGTGTGGATAGTGTTATAGAGCAGGGGTGTTCAAACTTTTGGCCTCTCTGGCCCACAATGGAAGAAGTGTCTTGCTCCACACCTTAAATACAAAAACACAAATAAAAACAGATAAAGAACCACAACAAAATGCATAATTTGTGTGATTTCTGCCACTACGTATAAGAAAACAGTCCTGAGATAATAATCCTAATTATGTAATGGCCCATTCCGAGAGTCTTTTAATATCATTGAGCCTGTCCCAAGTTTGTGAACACTAATAGAGAAAATGTACATGCCTAAGAAATAAAAACTCTTTGTTTTTTGATTTTTTTTATTATAAATAAAACTAAAAGAAAGGTAGGTAACATAAAATTTGACAGGTATTTTCATTGTGTTTGGGAAACTAAAGCATCAGTATCTGATTTGATAGAAGTAGCTGCAATTCTCAGTGAGTTCTCAAGATGCTCATCAGCTATTTGGGTTCTAATTAAACTCTTAATATGCTTCCTTCTTGAAAATCGTTGCGCACAAATGTAGGTGCTGCCAAAAAAGCAATGATCCGAGAGTAAGATATGATTGTAAAGTGAGGGATATTTGTCTGCAGGAAGACATGGCCTGTGGAATTCCAGTAAGAGACAAAATCAAATTTTTCTTTAAGGTAAATGCCAGATTGAAGCATTATGCATTCCATTTGAAAATTGTTAGGCAGTTAAGATATTTATGTCAACTGAAAATGTAGTCCCAAATTAATCAAACTATTGATTATTTTCCTGGAAATGTTGAAATTTGTTTTCAAATTCTTGTATCAAATCCAAAGCAAGGAAGCGTATTTTTTGCTGTTCACAGGATTGTATTTAGCAAATGTGTCAAAATGCATAAAATCGTTTGCCTTAATGCGAGCTTGCCATAATTTCAGTTGCATTTGGAATGCTGTCATGGTTAGAAACATTATATTGATAGGTTGGTTTTCACCTTGAAGATGCATGTTTAACTCATTTAAATGAGTGGGTGGTTAAATCCACTATAAATGCTAAATCTGTAAGCCAGTTTTCATCAACACCTTCTGGCATAAATTTGGTTTTTGATACCACAAACAATAACATGTCTCGTATCATAAAATCTTTCAACATTTGGCCTCTATGTAGCCTTCTTACTTCAGAAAAGTAAATGATGTGGCCACAGTCAGGATCAATGCTATAGAGAAATTTCTGGAGTTGGTTATGATTCAATCCTTTGGCTCTTTTGAAATTCACAGTTTGGAGAATGATTTACATGAGATTATCCATCTTTAAGGCTCTTATAAATACATTTTTTTTAATCTGCTATGCAATGACATTTCATCAAGTGTGTTTTATGCAACATATGCATTTTCTTCTATTAATTTTACAAGTTCCTGTCTGTTACCTATTACCACCAGGAACCATTAGTAATTATACCAGATTTGTTGACAAGAAAAATCACTTTAACATATTTTTACTGCTTTGTATAAATCTCTTGATTTAACTGTGTCTTTTAATGGTGGTAAAGAAGCCATTTCTTTGGTGACATTGTATTCATTATCAGTACCACTGATAAAAATGGCAAATTGAACCATATTTGTAGCATCAGTGGTGCCATCCATTGCCAAAGCATAAAACTTCAAATTAGCAGCTTGACGATCCAAAATCATTTGACAGATTTTCAAATATCTTCAATTTGCCTGGCTATAGTCTGGTGATACAAACTGATTTGAGAAATGTTTCACATTTTTCAGACAGATGATATCTGCCATGTTTTTCATCATTGCTTAGTAAGCTCACCATCAGTAAATGGTTTTGATTTTTTGGCTGTTCGATATGCTATCACATAACCAGCTTTCACAAAGGAATCTCTCTGGGTTGTAACATTAAAAGTATTTTTGGTGAAAGACAGACTTTTTCTCAGCTCCACTATTTTGTCTCGCGATATAATCCTCATACATGTCAAATTTGGCAGCATATTTTTGCAGACATGCCTTTGCAAATTATAGTCTTCAAACTATAGTCTGTGGTTGGAGACTATAATTTGCAGAGATTCCTATAAATTAAGCAGAGTGCCTTACTATTTGCCTCCTCGTCATCCGTTGATGTTTTATTAAACAATTTCCCTTCATCTATAATATTTCCTTTGGTGGGGGCTGTTTTCTTCTTTTGAGATGTTGTAGAAGGCATACCAAGATTAAGAAATAATAATAGGTAAAGAACTATGTTTATCTTTGCTATGAAAATTAATTGACAGGAAAATAAAAAGCAAGATTTTGGTTCTTCCATATCTCAGCTACCAATACAGGCTGAGGCAGAAAGCTGATTGGAAAGTGCAGTGGGTGGTGTGTGAGGCATCACCAAGGTGTAGAAGTACCTTAACAATCAAATAAGAATGCTTACTAAGAATGCTTACTTGACTTCTAAATAACAGTAATCCCCTAATACTGTAATAGTAAGTTGAAATATTATTGATAATTGCTGCTTTCCCAGTCATAAAAAATGTGGATGTGTGTGGGAAGACTTAAGGGAAGAGTCATATCTTGATGTGCTTGCATTATTAGTAATAATGATTTTATAAGCTTGAAACCAATATTTAATTATTAGTTGAAGGTAGATTAGGAATTGAATTAGGAATATGATTAAGGAGAATAGGCAAAGAGAAACGGGACAAAAGTGATTTGGGAAACAGTGCAACGTCCTGTTTGGAGGCCTGCCCCTTCACAGCTCTGTAGGCTGTCATGCTAGAACTTCCCCAGCCCCCATAGTGCTCAGAGGTTTTCCGCTTGGTGGGGCTGCTCACTCTGAGAGACTGATTTTGGGGAGTTGAGAATGTAGTCTGTTTAAACTTTCTTGAACACAGCAATAATTGCTCCACATCAGATAAGGAGATACAATATATCTTTTCTTCTGTCACCTGGTATGGCCAGAGGAGTCGGTCAGCTTCCTGAGTGTTCAGGATCCCTTTTGTGATCTGTGTATGTGGCCAAGTTGGGGTCTTCTCTGACGTCCTGCTCTGGGACTGTGTGGCTGGTCCATAATCTATTTGTGTTAAGATCATAAATAACTTAAAGCAATAAAAGTAATAAGTAAATACATACAATGAAATAGTTAGTTAAAGAGATAGTTTAGTTAGAAAATGGCAAGTGCAGCAAGAATCATGATGGGATTGTTTGCCTTGCCCGCACGAGATTTATAGTTGAAACACTGATGTCTGATATAAAATCAGCTAGCCTGGAATTCAGGGCGGCATGCTGAAAGCCTGATGAAGAAGGGCTGCAGCCTCCCCAACTCCAGCTACTCTTAAACTTTCCCTTTGTGTCTCTTGACTCTTATTTTTCATTCTTCTATGTCCCCTCACCCCATCAAGCCACTGGATGAGAACCCATAGCATTGTTGGGTCTGGTTCCCAACAACAAAACGCACATGTAATGTCTGATGGTATCAATTGGAATGTCTGAACTTGAAAGATGAGACGATAGAAGGTGCATCCCACCCCCCAAAAGTCTCCATAGAGTGCTTACAGATAGTGAGAGCATAAGTACGTTTATTTTATGTGACATTGATACATGAGACACGATGTTGCCACCTACAAAGTTCAAGCTCAAGAACCATGCAATTATGTTCCACAAAAAAAAATCAGAAAAATCTCATATAAGTTTGCAGTTTTGTGATGGACCGCATTCATGGACATTCTGGGCTGCATTCAACCTATGAGCCATGGGTTGGACACTCCTATTATACGCATCAGGAAGAAAAATGGTTTAAATTAGTAGTCAGGGAGCAGTTTTTAGAAGCTAACGATTGAACTGAGATTGGAATGGCATGAATAAGCCTAATAGGTAAGATCTTAGGGAAAAATGTTCTTCCAAGATTGCTTTAAAACTAGTTATAAATTGCAAAACTTTAGGCATGAAAGATTTTAGGGATCTAGAGGAAATCCAGAGGCTTAGATAAGGATGAAGACAGTCTTAACTGAAGTTAGATAAGTGAGCAAAACCAGCTATGCTGAATGTTCCTTGATATTATAAGAAGGTCAATTTTATTTTCAAGATAATCGGAACTCTTTGAACATTTTAATTTGAGGAGTGACAATCTGACTTTATTTTCAAAACCTGTCACTATAGAACTGAGATTCGATAGTGGTATAAAGCATGATATAATTCAAGATTGTGCAGATGTAAAGCATTAGGGTGATTGAGGTTGTGTTCACAGATAGAGCTATTCATAGATTATAAGTCGAAGAGGTTGTCATTTGCTGATATGAAAACTTTTGGAGAATGTGGAGAATAAAGGTAGATACATTGTGTGTCATCACTTGGAGATGACTATCAAACATACAAATGGATATGTCGTGTAGGGAGAGGGCTAAGAAAGTCAAGAACCTCTACAGTGATCTAGTTAGAGAAATAAATTTGCAAGTGTTGGATATATGGATGTGCTCAAAGGCATAAAGAAACATGGGTTGATGACTGAGCCAGGAAGATAAACTGGTAAAAGAGGAGAAAAAGTAATCATAGAAAAAGTAAGAAATTCCAGGTATATTTCTCCACTTTAAGTAAAAAAGGCAAGAAAAACGTGTATAGAGATTTCCTAAGAATATCTTACAATTCTCTATTGTTAAAGTCTTGTAGTTATAATATAAACACCCCTGAGAACTAGTTCATAGTTTAGGGTCAGAATATGACTCATTTACCTGGGCATTCAGTTGCAGAGAGGAGTTAGGAATCATGGATTCGCTACCTGAATGATGTCATCAATCTATGTTATTTTCATTTCTCTAGGGGCACCAATATATGCTCCATGTTTAGAATAGTAAGAAAATGGCTTAGTATAGCAGTGTCTTGAGCATCTCTACCTGGGAGATACTAATCTGGCAATATGTATGAGGAGAAGAAACCCTTTTCATCATGCGGTCTCTCCTATGGGAAAGAAACTTTACCAAAAATTACTCAACATGCATTTCATACGTCATAGTTAAATAACATAACTGTGTTTAAACTTATCATTGAAAATAAGTAAAGTAGTACACTAAAAGATCTATTTGAACAAGGACTCCAGTGAACCACTACCTTAAGACATATACCTGTGTAGTGTTGGGGACAATTCCTAAACACAATCAGAGAGTTCAAGAAATAGGAAAGAGGGAAAGATTATTCAATACACAACCTGCAGCATTTAACACAAATCAGTTTCCACTAAATGTTTAAGATGGGAAAGAAAAAAGAGATATGTTGAAAAGGGAAAAGTCTGGTGGGCATCTCTTGGAGAATTTAAATTTGTCAATTTATTAGCAGTTCCCACATGAAAAGCACACACTGACAAGGATGTTCCTTAACTTAATGTAGATGCATGAGATTGGCATAACTTGTTGGTAAAAAAATATCAGTATGATTCACCTAACTCCCATGACTCTGAATTGAATTTAATCTTTTAAAGAAATTTTCTGATTATAACATGGCTTTTCATTTGAATTTACTTATAGGAAGAAGACATTCCATCTCAAACAAAATTATCAGTATCTCTTATAATGTCTACTGCTTTATATTTACATTTACACCTGTGAGTTTGATATGTGTGAATTCACATTTGAATGATCATGGTTGCATATCTTGGCAAGATCATCTGGGACCAGATCCTACAAAGTCACTGAGTCATGCATTGCTTCCATAAGGCCTTGCTTAGGATACAACAGGTCTACTAAAGGGGGATTTACTGTCTGTTAACATATAATTTATCAATTTTTCATGGCAAGGCCTTTTGGTGCTTCAAGACATCATTAAATTTTAAGACCATTGTGGAATCCATGAACACTAAATTTTAGTTTGTCTTCAATTGGGTTAGCACATATATATTAGTATAATTTATAAAGAATTATTATAAATGTTGACCTGTGTGACCCTATAGTTTAAGTTTAACCACATCTTTAAGGATATATTTCCAGTAATTAAATCATTACTAATTAGTATGTTCTAGAAGAGAAATTAAAGGGGGAAAGTTAGAACTCTTGTGTTACAGAAAAAAAGCGTACCTGATATATAAGTGAATCTGAACCTTCTCCTTTTATTGCTTATTTACCTTTGATGCACATGATAATAAATATGTTAGTGCTCATAGCCTTTTATTTCTCTTTTGTTTTATATCACTGCTTTAGAGGCAATTCACCAAATTATTTTTCAAATTAATACAATTGCATGCATTTTATTCAGAGAATCATAACTTTTCTGTACTGATAAGAAATGTGTATAAAGCACACACGCACACAAAAAAACCACATACGAAGACTAGATCTATCTGGAAATATAGGTTGCATTCTTTTTTTCTCATAAGACTTTAAGGTATACTTTTTATAATCCTGAAATGAAGCTCCATTTTACTGTTAAAGGATAAAACCCACTTCCCTTTACCTACCAAAATTCCAGATTTCTTATAATTGTCTAAATCTCTCTTTCTCTCTCTTGCACACACACAACATTCATACGTCTAGGGACTGTGTACAACTGGATATAATGTTTTTCAATAACACACATTGTAGGTGAGAATGACATTGATTAAAATTTGTAAGATTAACTTGCTTACGGGGATTCATCCTGTCAGTCATTCATGAAAATGGCATGTTGTGATCTTTGATATAAACTTCCCAAAGGGTTTTCAGCCTGTCGTGAATTTTCTTCACCCGATTGAGTTAGGGATCATATAAATCAGTAGAGCTTCCTTTCCTAACAAAGTCCCCACATTTATATGGACATTAACAGGATGTGACCTATATTACAGTTTCTAAAATGGAAATGAGTCAGTTCAGAAAACTCTAACTAAATACTATAGGCTGGATGACTTTAGGAACAGATATTTAGTGTGTTTTCTCCCAGTTCTAAAGGCTGGAGTTTCGTGATCAAGGCTGATTACTGGTGATGCCTGCCTTCCTGGCTTGGAGACTGCCGCTTTCTCCCTGTGCCCTCACTTGACCCTTGCTCTGTGCATGTGCAGAGAGAGAGATCTTGGGCATCTCTTCCTTTCCTTACAGGGGCACTAGTTCTGTGAGATGAAGGCCCCATCCTTCTGGACTAATTACCTCCTTAATGGAGCTGTTTCAAAATAATGTCACAAGGTGTTTAGAGGTTCAATAAATTAATTTTGGGAGGGAACAATTTAGTAACACCATGCTTTGCCAGAGACATTGGGAAATACTTAAGTGTGTGTAGTTGAATTGGTAAAAGTTTGAACTCCTCAGAATATAGTTAGGTTTCTTTTTATATACAGCAGTGTTTTGCTCTGATCTTCACCTGTACTGTCTCTGCATCAAGCCCTTTGCCTTATCACCAGAAATCATACCTTCTCTATAATCTAATAGCATTTGCTTTATTGTTCATATGGGGAATAAAAGACTATAGTAGCACGATGTGTCATCAAATGACAGGGTTCAATATAGTATTCCAAGGAACTTCCCAGGTGCACTGCGGTGTGAATCTAACCCTGAGCTCGGATTCCATGGCCCAGAGTAATGGAAAGATCTTTTATAAATTATTACAATCCTACTGTAAGGTAGGATTTTTACATGTTTTTTTTCCTTGAAAGTTACATACTTGGTTTCAGTGCCAGAAGAACAAGGTCTTGATATAGGCTTTACTGTTAGCTTAACTATTTCAATACGAGTAGAATTCCTAGGCCAGGCACGGTGGCTCATGCCTATAATCCTAGCACTATGGCAGGTATATCACCTCAACTCAAGGGTTAGAGACCAGCCTGAGCAAGAGTCAGAACCCATCTCTACTAAAAATAGAAAAACTAAGCAGAGATTTGTTATGGTCGGCACTTATAGTCTTAACTACATGGGAGGCCAAAGTGAGAAGATCAGAGGATTGCCACTTGAGCCCAAGAGTTTAAGGTTGCTGTGAGTTATAATGCCATGGCACTCTACCCAGGGCCTCAGAATTAGACTCTGTTGCTAATAATAATGATAATATGAAATAAAAATAAAATAAGTAAATAAAAAAGAAAGAAAATTATTAGCATCTTAATTTTCAATACTACGTAGAATATATAACAAAACATAGCATTGCATTATTATTTTTTAAAAAAAGGATGACATGCAGATATTCTTGAAATGTGTATTGAAAAATGTATTGGTGTCAATGAAGGAACATCTTTGAAAGTTATTCTAAATGTTAGAAGGCTATATCTTCAAAAGCAGCATTTTATTTGAATTAAACTAATGTTAGGTTACATGTATATATAAGTAGTAAATACATACTAACCAATATTAAGATTAATTTAAAAAGAAAAGATGTTAAAAATACATATGTATTAGTCTATTAAAAAAGACTAATAAAAACATATTATTACCAATAGGTGCTAAAGGTATTTGACAGGACCCCATACCCATTCCTGACAGGAAGAGAACATTGCTGCTTTTACATCAATGTTAACGTGACTCGATGCAAAAATTGAGACTTAAATAAAAGGGAAAGAATAACATTTTGTAAGGGCTACTATTGAAAACATTTTTGGTGAAGTTTAGAAATAATTATTATTTATAGACCATAGAATGTAAAAGAAATAGCATTGATTAAGATGGTTGGCTATATAATTAGCATTCTCAACAGAAGTACCAATTAGAGTGGGGAATAAATAGATATAATTCATGATGTAGAACTTGAATAAAAAGTAGAAAATAAGACTTATCAACAAGTGTATATAGCCCACAGAAAGATATATGAAACCTTCCAGAAGATCAATTAAAAAAAAATAAATATATGGAAACTAAGGGGAGGTGTCTCTGGCTTAGTGGGTAGGGCACCGGCCCCACATATGGAAGGTGGAGGGTTTGAACCTAGCCCCAGCCAAACTGCAACAAAAAATAGCCAGATGTTGTGGCAGGTGCCTGTAGTCCTAGCTACTCGGGAGGCTGAGGCGAGAGAATTGCCTAAGCTGAAGAGCTGGAGGTTGCTGTGAGCTGTGTGACACCAGGGCACTCTATTCAGGGTGATAAAGTGAGACTCTTTCTCTAAAAAAAAAATAAAAAAAAGGCTCACTGGAAACTAAGTCTTGAGATGTCATTAAAATATATTATCTAAATCTCAAGATTTCATCATCAAGTACAAAGCCATTTCAATTGTAATCTGAATTATTACCATGTTTTATTAAAAATAATAAATGGTGATTATTAAGATAAAACTAGAAAACATGAAATAACAAAGACTTAAAACCATATTAGAAATAATTTAAAATGTAATGTGGTAATGGGAGATGTTAGCAATCGGGCAATCAGGTGAGCATAGTGAAGGAAACTGTGCTATCCTTGAAAATAGAACATTATTCCAAAGGAAGATAATATAAAAGGTATTATCACTCTTCAGTAACCTAAATTAAAAAGTACAGGAAAAGAAATACTCCAGTTGCAGAATGCAGATTAAATGACCACATAATAAATGTGGCATCTAAACAACTAGGGGACAGCAGAGTATTTAGCACTTGTTCTAAGCAGTTAATTATTTTGGAGCAGTTGAAGAGAAATTCTCACCCTCTTAATTATGTCCAAATTATCGGAAGATTTAAATGTGTTGGTAAGGATTTGAGGTCATATCAACAGTATAATCAAACATGTGGAAAATTTTCTTAGGTTTGCGATATAGAAGGATGGTCTAAGGAGAAAATTGTGGATGGAGGTTGTAAGAAAGATTCTCAAAGTAATTTGTCATTTTAAATCAAAGTTTTGACAACGTTTCTTTTCATTTGAACAGTAATTCTAATTTTACCATCTGTCCTAAGGTTAAAATATTCCTCACATCAATATTTCATTTTGATGAAAGAACTAAATATTTTAAAATATTGGAATGGATAAACAATTTATGAAACAGGGTACACTTAATATAACCAACAAATTAATAGTCTAATGATATATTATTCAAAAAGCAAATACCCAAGAATTGTATATGAATACATGTAATATGTACAATTTCGATAAACATATTTCCATTGATAAATTATAGAGCACAACACATAAAATGTTCTACATAAACACATTCTTTGTTGTGAACGTGTATACATAAACATTTATTATATTTTATATAAAAACGTGTGAATCATGCTGAATATTGGGTTTGTCAATGGATGGTTAGTAAATGACGTTCATTTATTATTTTGAATTAAATATATTTCAAATATGTGAAAATCTTTTTTTAAAACTTAAAAAGTACACAAAATAAGTTGTTTATTTACTTAAAAGAAGTAGTATCAAACCCCAGTCTAAGTTTCCTCATCATTTATTTCCTCCTTCATTGGTCCCCAGGACCATCCTGGCTTGGTGAGAGGCACCCCAGCCAGACCCCACTCACTCCCGCACAGACTCACAGAGTTGCGATGCTGCTGTCTTGCCCAGTGCCGTCTCTCTCACACTTCGCACTGCTTGTGGCTTGCAGTAATGTGCCGTGTGCCATTCTTATATAAAGAATGAATGTCTGAAAGCCAAATGACATCTCTTGTGCCAGTTAAATCATCCTAAGGCATTTCTAAAAGATACTGGAAACTCTGAGCAGGAAATACAGCCTGGAGCAAGCAAAAAGTTAGGGACAATATTTAGTGTTTCATGTTTACATGAATTTACATCAGGGGTGTCCAACCTGGGAACTATGGGCAGCGTGCACATTATTTGCAGACTGTTTTGCTTATCTGTGGTGTCAGATATTGCAAAAAAAAATGCACAAGAACTTTTCTTTTGCTCGCCAGCCTTTATTAGTGTTTGAATATTTGTAGCCTAAGACCACTCTTATTTTTTAACATGTGGCAGAAAAGAAAAAAAAAAATTGGACACCCTTGATTGTAAACACAAATTTCAAGCCCAGGTCTTGTAAAATATCTGTTACTCATCTTAAGAATCAAGAAAAGAATGTTAGTAATAGCAGGAAATAAGAGAAACAGCAGGCAATGATTTATTCTAGGAAAAACTGGTAAATTTAACCCTGATCTGTAATAAAAGATCTACAAACACATTATGCTCACACAAGGAAAGGAAAAATAAAGCAATTACTGAAATCACACAAGGCTTCTTTCTAATCTATTGCTTGTTTATTATAGTATTATTAGACCATGACATAAAAAAACCAAAAACACTCCAATCATTCTGTAGCGTGTGGTGTGGTGACAACTGATAGCTTAAATTCCGCTATCACAGTCCCAGTGGGGGCCCATAGTAGAAATCCAGTGATTGAACTTTAAAATCCATCTGCAGTTGCATCCAGACAGTCAGTGTATTTTCTTTTTATGAGCTGGCATGTAAAATAACATCGATTTGCCATGCTTGATGTGTACCTCCTTTTTTGCCAAACTGTTTTAAAACCTTGCCTCTAATATGCCCTTTCACCATGGTAGGGACTGGAGGGTAAAGACGGATTAAACAAAAGTCCTGCCTTCTATGATCTCACCAGCTATGACCTGAGGAAGTCATGGAAGGAATCGGCTGAAATGTCACATGAATAATAATATGTCTGCGAGAGAAAGTGAAGAGATAGGAGCAAAAAACCCATTTTTTCTTCATTCCATTCTTCTTTCCTTGCTTTTTACTCCTTCTTTTATATGTGTCTTTCCTTGTATTTTGTCCTTCCATTTGTAGTTTTTTACTAACATGTTTTGCTAATATTTCCTAAAGTTTACAGTGTGTTGGGACCTTTGCTAGGTTTTAAATAAAGGGTGAACATCATTGCCACGGACATGAATGGCCAAGTGGCACAATGGGGAAAGTGAAGCATTCACTTTACCTTTAAGGAAAAAGTTAACAAAAGATGGTAAATGGTTTCTTCTGGGGGCATTCGAGGCATAAAGGATGGGATTTAGGAAAGGTTCAAGGCCTGAAAGGCAAGATTTCCTTGAGGACAAATTTGTGAGGCTCTATTATATCC
>CAUYQV010104969.1:0-18347 GCA_963574575.1 Galagoides demidoff | reverse complement strand
GCATCACAGCTCATAGCAACCTCCAACTCCTGGGCTCAAGCCAGTCTCCTGCCTCCACCTCCCAAGTAGCTGGGACCACAGGCGCCCGCCACAACGCCTGGCCATTTTTTGGTTGCAGCCATCATTGTTGTTTGGCGGGCCTGGGCTGGGGATTCAAACCCACCACCTTAGGGCTTACGTGGCTGGCGCCTTAGCCTCTTGAGCCACAGGCGCCGAGCCCAAATGGAAAGTATCAACACTCCAAAGATAATGGAAGATGGAAATCCATTTACCTTCATGTTACTATGCTTTTGTTATACGGAGTGAGAAAAATTAGTCTGTGAAAAAGTAATTTTTCCAAGCAATTTTTACAAGGACACCGCTACCCACCCTCCATCCCTCATTCATGATTCCAAGATCCGAAGAACTCTGAAGTTCCAGCGTTATTTTATTCCTATAGTTTCTGGTAACACCATCTGGCGGCAGCATCTGAACTGAACAGGCATGAGGCTGCTTCTGGTCTTTACCTATCCAACTTCATGGGAGTGGTTCCTTGTTAGCTACAGAAACATGAAAATAAAATACAAAGTGCAGAATCTACTCTTCAAAAGTCTAAGACGTCTTGAGTTCCAATACACATCTGGCTCCAGGGGCTTCAGACGAGGGTCCACACGGGCATCTGCTAGAGGAAACTGAGAACAAGTGAGGGGACACCACGGCAACTGGGGGAAACTCACGTGACGCCAAGGGCCCTGTTTTCAGGTGCGCTAACTGGAACTTGCAGTCAGAGGAAGAGAACACGGGACATGTTGTAGACATGTAGAGTTGTGTAGAAGATATTTCAGGTGCAAACTATCTAATGTCCTCCAGCCGAAACCAAACTCCCCTGTGGAGGCCTGCTGTCCAGCCACTTACTACCCTCTACAGTGAGGGGTGATGGGGCCAGAGCAATGACGTCACAAACATTCCTGGTGGAAGTTCTCTAAGCTCCTCCTCTTATTTAAAAAAATATATATATCTGACCATTGATGTTATTTAGCATTCCCTCAATGATCGATTTAAAAAAAAAAAAAAGGATTACTTTAAAAAGAAAAAAGAGAGGGGGGGTTCAGAAAAGCTCAAACAGGGGTAGTGTTTGCAGTTCTTATTTTAATCACATGTGCTAACCACACGAAGGAAATTTTGTTTGTGCAAAAACGACCAGTTTCTCTTTCATATTTATTATTTGAAATCATAGGTGCAGTAAACAATCTTCAGCCAAGGATTTGACCTTCTTCATTCCTGAGGCTGTGGATATTCCCTACATTTATACAGCATCAGGGGTTAAAGGACCATCTGTTGTATGTCAGGAAAAAAAGCGAAATTTCCAGAAATTATCATGCCTGCTGAATGGAATTCAGCAGAGTTAGTGTCTTCAAAAGGTAGTCTACTTTTTCCCTTCTTGACTTGGAATATCTACATAACAAATCTCACACTTCTTATATGGCTGACCAAGCCATGTTGTTCCCTTGTCTTTCTTCTGAGCAACACCAACATGAAGAAAATGTTTGAAGCTGGTTTCTCTCTTAGCTATAAAACACGGCTCCATGAATGTCACCTTGAGTGTTTGCTTTCTTGGTGGTGGCCGAAGATTCCCCCTCTTCGTCTGCTGTTTGAGAAACCTGCTTCATGTGTTGTACGAACGGGTCTCCCAGGCTTTTTCTTTCACTATTTAGACATTTTCTCCCTCTGCCCCTTTAGGTTTCCTTTTCAGAGAAGCTGCCTTGATCCCTGGTTTAAATTGGGGTTCCTGTTATTGTTTCTCAAATCATGATGCTTTTTTTTATTCATAGCACTCATCACAAATAAATTAAAATCTTTAATGTCTGTTTTCCTATGAGGTGAGAGGATGTTTGAGATCAGGAACCAAGTCCGTTTCCTCGTGGTGCCTTAGTTAGGCTGGGTTTTGGTTTTCAGTTTTTGTTTGTTTTTGTTTTTTAATTTTGGTGGGGTTTTTCAGGAGGGAGAGAAGGAGGCTTTTGGGGGTTTTTTTGTTTTTTTTTTAATTATCACATATCCAGTCAGGGAGTGGATGATAAGTAAATATTCATTGAATCAATATATTAAAAAGACGTAAGTAGGCTGGGGTCATTGGATTTGTTTACCGGGTCACTAGAGACTTTATGAAAAAACATCATTAAAAGCAGAGATGTCTAAAAAGAGAATGCTGAAAAGAGCTGAAAGCCCAGGAAAGGGGGCAGAGTACACTTACCTTTGCATAATGAGACTTGCAATTATCACGGTAAAAATGCAAGACTCCAATCAATGAGCCATGCTGATCAGGAACATTTATTTCCGAGCTACACACCATGTCATTGTGATTCCGAGTGAACACCTTCCTGGAGCTTTATTTGCCACAATAAATGCTTAATTGCAGGCTGTGTTGTTAGCATTGATTTAGATGTCAATAAAACTCTCTCCCACAGATATTAAATTTTATAATTAATCATTCATGAAACCTTTTTAAATCAACTTTTCTTTAAGTATTTTAAATTCTTGTCAGACCCATTCATTTTCCTTGTGCTGATCTAAGAATTGGTTTTCGGTGATAAATTGACCATGTTCTTCCAGAGCACATATTCCCTAAGAGGTTGAAAACATCTGTCTACATTAATCTGACTTATCACATGATGGGGCCCACACCACAGTAAACACAGTGTAATGAGGAGCATCTGTCAATTCTAATGGCAAGGGATGTGAAACATTTTCAAGTCCTTTGCATTTTTCTTTCTTTCTTTCTTTCTTTCTTTTTTTTTTGAGACAGAGTCTCACTTCATTGCCCTCGGTACAGTCCTGTAGTGTGACAGCTCACAGCAACCTCAAACTCTTGGGCTTAAGTGGTTCTCTTGCCTCAGCCTCCCGAGTTACTGGGACTACGGGCGCCCACTACAAGGCCCAACTATTTTTTATTTGCAGCTGTTATTGTTGTCAAGCAGGCCCAAGCTGGGCTTGCACCCTTCTCACTGAGCTACAGGTGTGGAGCCCAAGTCCTTTGCATTTTTATGACAAGTAAAATAAATTGATCCATACATTCAGTGAGTTCGTCAATTAACACTTGTATGAGTGACATCTGGCAACAGAATGACACATATAATGCCATGCCCCATCCTAGAGGGGGGGAGTCCAAGTGTAGAGACAGACATGAAGCCAGGGACAATAATAAAGAGTCACAGCAGTTATGATGGAGGCTAGAATAACTGACAAAGAAAATTCTGGAGTTGGGGGGAATGTGGGAATCAGAATGGCTTCTTGACTCAAACTGCATCTTAAAAACTGAGCACGTAAATGAGGTCGGAGCAAAAGAAGTGAAAGGGAGAAGGGGTGGTCCAGGTATGAAGGAGGAATGGATCAAAACTCAGGCATAAAAGAGCACGGCGTCTTCAACATGCTAGAGTTAGGCTCCTCCACGTCAGGCATGCAGGGAGCTCAGGGAGAAATAAGGGTGGAGAGGGAGGAGCCAGCGGCCAGACTGTGCAGGGTCTGTGTGCTGTGCTAACGCAGCCTGGATTATATAGTCTTGGCCATGTGCAGCCTCTGGAGTATTTAAGCAGGGAATGTCCGGACGAGACACTCTGAGAGAGTTCACTCTGGCCATTGGTTAGGAATTGATTGGAAGATTTGGGTCCTGGAGACACTTTCATTCATTCATTCAAACATGTTCAAGTGCCCTCTAAGTGCTGGACACCGTCCCAAGCTGTAGAATTCAGTAGTGAACCAGAGACAAGATCTCTGCTGTCCTGGAGTGTTCTAACAGGGCAGAGTGACAGTAACCAGACTCGTGAATAAACAAACAAGAGAACTAGAAGACTGTGTTGAGCGCTGTGCAAAGTGTGAACAGGCTCGTATAAAAGAAAGTGTGCAGCGGATGCATTAAACTGAATGGCTCAGAGCAGCATCCCCACGACAAGGAGAAAGGTCACTCTGTGACTGAGGGGAGAGTATTCTGGGCAAAGGAGAAAGCTGGTGTAAAATCCCCCAAAGAGGAGAAGGTTGGTGAGCTCAAGAAATGGAAAGAAGGCCAATGTGGCCAGGAGCAGACGGCAGGCGCTGACATTGACTAGGTAGACGGAGACTTGAATTCGAAGTCCATGTGGCCCAGGCCACTGTGTTTGGATTTTATTTTAAGGGCCCAGGAAAGTCACCGTATAGTTTTAGGCAGGAAAGTGATACCATCGGGTCTATACTTTTAAATGGTGCTGGCTGCTTTATAGAAGGTCAACAAGAATAGAAGTAGGAAGAAGCCAGGAATCTGTTGCAGCAGTCCTCAGGGGAGAGGCCTGGTCAGGCATGAAAGAGCAGGGCGTTTTAAACGTGCTAGTGTTAGGTTCCTCCACATCAGGTGTGCAGGGATCTCAGGGAGAAATAAGGGTGAGGTTGGTCAGGGAGATGCAGTGGAGACGCAGATGCAATTAGGACACGTCTGTAGGCGGGGTTTAAAACAGGACTTGCTGGATGGAGAAGGAACTTTCAGGGAGCCAGAGGGCACGGCCATAAGGGAACAGTGTGGATGCTATAAAGTGAAGAGTCTGCAAGGGGAAGGCGGAGAGCCACACCAGGAGGAGGCAAAGAGGAGCTCAGGGCTTGTGGGCAAAGGCAGATGAGAAATCAGGGCAAGTGAGACTGTCCTTTCAGGAAGCCCATCTGTGAAGGGAAGGAGAAAGATTGAAAGAGTCCAAGGAAGGGCCTGTGGAATAAAAATGTTAGGAATGCAAGTGACTGGGGTGGGACAGTGAAATGGTACAGCCATTACGGAGAACATGATGGCACCGCCTCAAAGATTAAAAATAGAATTGTCGTATGATCCAGCAATTCCACTTTTGAGTATAGACCCAAGAGAGTTGAAAGCAGAGACCTAGCGCCGTGGCTCACACCTGTAATCCCAGCACTCTGGGAGGCCGAGGCAGGTGGATCGCTTGAGCTCACAGATTTGAGACCAGGCTGAGTAAAAGCAAGATCCTGTCTCTACTAAAAATAGAAAAACTGAGGCAAGAGGATGGCTCGAGCCCAAGAGTTGGAGGTTGCTGTGAGCTATGACGCCATGGCACTCTACTCAGGGCAACTGCTTGAAACTGTCTCAAAAAAAGAATTGAAAGCAGAGTTTTGAGGATATATTCATACACGCATGTTCATAGCAGCGTTATTCTCAACAGCCAAAGGTGAAAGTAACCCAAATACCCACCCGTGGATGAGGGGATGAACAAAATGTGGTCAGAATATTATTCAGTCTTAAAAAGAAGGAAATTCTGACATGTGCTGTAACACAGAGAACCTGGAGGTCATTATGAAATCAGCCAGGCATGAAAGGACAAACATTGCATGATTCCACTTACACGCGGTGCACAGAGAGAAAGTAGACCGTGGTTGCCAGAGGCAGAGGGGATGAGGCAGGGGACGGTGCAGCTCAGCAGGTGTTCAGTTTCAGTATTGCAAGATGAGGAGTTCATCAAGTTGGAGATTGGCTGCCCAACAATGGGAAGGTACCTGACACTTCAAAACTGGTTAAGATGGTAAGTTTTATATTATGTGCATTTTATTATAATTAAAGTGTGTTTAAATGCAAGTGAACAGCAAGGGTAGAATGATGAGAGACTGATGATTGCTTTCCTCTGAGGATGGAGGAAGGGAGCTGAAGCAGACGCTGGCTTCGTGTGGGGACAGAGAACGGAGGGTGGCGTGGCTATTAACCTCGATGTTCTCTCTATGGAGTAAGGAAAGGCCATCAGCGAGAAAAGGGAGGAGCAGGCAGGGCTCACTCCGATCTCAGTTACCCAGGCCGGTGTTGGAGAAACACAGCACATTGGGATCCCTGCACAGAGGATCAGACTCGGTCCTGGCTCCCTCCTCTCCCTCTCGGAAACTTTCCCCAGCTGTATAACATGCTGACCTAGTCAGTCAATGAGAATAATAATGCGTCCCACTTCATGAACAAATACGAAACCTTATATTTGAGACGATCCACACCTATCTGCTCAGCATACAAATTATTTCCTTCATCTTGTTCGGTACCAAAACAAGGATGGCTTCCAGGGACACTTTTGAAATTGTATTTGTTGACAGCTCATCTAGAAGCATAAAAGAAGAAGGCTGGTAATTTTTATTTTAAATGTGAGTAACTTACAGTATCTAAGAATCGCTTTCGTCCTTTTCATAATGTCAGACAAGAAGCGTTGGTGATATACAAAGAGCGCCCGAAATACCTCTAGTTGGAAAACGATGCAACAGTACTCTCTGTTACCCACCTGGTTGTGGACGCCTGTGAGAACAAGCGCAGGGAGACGCAGCTGAGCCCTGCCTGGCATCTGCATTATTCCCGCGCACACGTGCACTAAGACTGTATTTGTCTGGCAATTTAGCTTTGCACTGATACATGCGAACTTGAATTTTAAAATGAACAGTGTAGGGCAGCAACATTTTTAATGAAGGAAGTTTTACATATATTTTTAATTTATTCATAAATATTTCAGTCTGTATTTCTAAAAGCTAGGAACTCATTTTTTACAAACAACAGTATTATTATCACATCTAAAGACACTAATCGTCTTTAATGTCACCAACTTCCACTTGGCCCGTAAATGTCCCCAATTTATTTGTTTGTCCTTTCAATGAAGATCCAAATAGGCTCCGTATTTATGATCAGTCGAGATGCCCTCTAAGCGTCCGTAGGTTCCTGTCCTCTCTTTCTTCTTCCAGGCTCTTGCTTTTTTGTTAAAATTGGCCAGGAACGACACCGAGTCTTAGTATAAGTTTTCTAGGGTTGTCATAACAAGAACTACAGACTAGGTGGCTTGGGCAACAGAAACACATTTATTTTCTTGATGATCAATAAAGTTTCTTTACAGCTAAGGTGAAGATTAAGTATATTACCAAAAAGACTGTATTACTCCTTAACTGCCAACTGCTTCCAGGAAGAAATTGATGACCAGGTCATGTGATTTATTAATTGAATAAGGTATTCATTCATTCACTAAAAATTTCTTGGGTGTCTTTATGTGGCAGACACCTGCTGGGCCCTGCAGAGAAGGAGGTGAACAAGGACGAAGTCTCCCTCAACAAAGACACCCTTTGCTAGAGGAGACTGACTTGTCAACAGGCAGTGACAACCTGGGGTATGTTTGCAAACTCAGCAAACAGGGTGCGACTGTGTCCTCACTTACCTCAACTGTTCCACGGTTAAGTTCCACCCTCCAGCTCTGGTGGACACAGTGCACAGAATACACCCTGGTTTGAATTTAGAGGCTAATAACTTAAAAATCAGATTCATAAGGAGATTGACTAGTCAGAATACTGCTGACAGAGGCAGTGGGAGATAACGTTGCAGAATTGACTCTCCTCTTTCACCAAGCCTCAGACAATTGTACACTGGGGTAGACCGTGCCACGGTTCCGAATCTATCTTTGAGTGATACATAGTATCACAGCTAATACTGGGGAAAACCTTCATTTTGGAAGAAAATAAAGGGATTAAAAGATTTAACTCTTGCAATTACTTGTGTCCAAATGTTTCCACTTCTTAATTTCTTCAAGTTAAAAGCCATCTGGCAGGGAGGGTCCTGATCTCTAAGTGGAATCACTAGAGGATTAAACGACTGTTAGTAATATATTTAGTTACAGTCAATTAATAAATAACCCGACAAACAATAAATAAGAAGTTAATCAACATGAAGGGTTCTAAGAGGCAAATAACTATCATGAAGAACAGGGAACTGCTGCCAGGAGGCTCCATTGTGTGCTTAAAGTGAAAGATAGGAACTCTGGTCTCTCCTCATGAAATGACAGGGGGCAGGGGAGGTAAGGGTGTAGGTGGGTGATGCTGTCAATGGACCGTGAACAATAAAACAAGTGTTCTCTGGGACCTAAAACTCAGTGATTGCCTCTTCCAGGCTGGCGCCCTGGGAAGGGCATCCTTAGAGGGCATTCTGTGGGTCACAGTGTGAAATGGATCTGCACCAGTCCAAACGTCAGCCCAGCAGTGGAGGCCGCTCTCTATGGTGGCTCATAAAGACACAAAGACTGGTAAGGCAAGCAAAAGAGCAGTGAGTCAGCCAATCCGAGCCCTGGTTGATTTGCATGTGTGGTTAAAGACTCCAGAAATCACTCCAGGAATATTCCCTTCTCTGTCTTCTACAACTTTTTCCATCTATCTGTTGGATCATTTCCAGTGATATATAAACACAGCTTGACCTTTAATCACCTTATAAAAATGTCCTCTCTGGACTCTGCTTCCCCCTTCAGCTACTGCCCTACTGCCCATTTCTCTCTTCTCCTTTGCACAAAACTTCTTGAAATATTTGACTGTTCCCTGCTGCCTCTAACTTCCTCTCCCATTTATTTATTTATTTATTTTTTGGATAACACATTCTAATTAGGCTTTTGCCACCAGCACTACCCCAAACTGCTCATCCCAGAGCTCATCCCCCATCTCCACATGGCTGAACCCTCAGGCAGTTCTCAGCCCACCTGCAGTATCAGCAACACATATACAGCTGACCACAGTCAACTTCTCAGAACACTTTCTTCCCTTGGAATTCATGGCAGCACACTGCTGCCTGTTTTGCTGGTTTATTCCTTGGACTGTTTCTACATACTCTCTTGGGAGCTAATGCTTTCGACACACACATGTTGTCAGGGGCCAGATCTATACCTCCAGAAATCTCAGCTCATTTATTCAAGCTTCTACACAACTCCATTTGGACGCCTAAAAGGTTCCTCAAAATTAAAATGCCCAAATGGACTTCCTGAGCTTCCTGCCACCCACAAAGGTTAGACCACTCCCATCTCTCTCTTCTCAGTCAATAGCACCCAGTATTTCATTTGCTTAAGTCAAAAATCTCAGAATTGGGGCCTAATTTCTTTCTTTCTTTCTTTTTTTTTTTTTTTTTTGCAGTGTTTGGCTGGGGCTGGGTTTGAACACACCACCTCCGGTATATGCTGGCACCCTACTCCTTGAGCCACAGGCGCTGCCCCCAGGGTCTAATTTCCTCAAAGTTGGAGGGTTTTTTTCTTTACCCAGTACAAAAGGACCCTAGTAAATGTCATAGATCCCTTCGAGGAAGAACTCAGGGCCACAGGTACTTCCTCCCAACCTTCCCCAAAGGGAATGTGGCCACTTCCCGGGTTGATTATGCACCATAGAAATGGAAATACCCAAACTTTTCTAGGATAACTGAAAACTGGTTCTAAATTGGCACTCATTCCTGGGAACCCCAAAGGCCACTGTGGTCTGTGGGGACTTACAGAAAGCAGGCAATAAGTGGAATTTTGACCTCAGTCTCACAGTGGGCCAGGTGAGTCAAGAAACCCAACCTGTGATTATTTCCCTAGTGCCTTTAGGCTTCATTGGAGCTGATGTTCTCAGGAACTGGCAGAATCCCCCCACCCGATGGTTTACAGTGGTGGAATCTGCAGCTAGCTTCCTGGGTCCAAATCCTAGATACGACCCTAGCTGTGTGACCTTGGAAAGCCCACTTAACTTCTCAGTGCTTCAGTTTCCTAAACTTAAATTGGATAATAATATCTTTTAAGGGTGCTACGAGGATTAAATGAGTCTGGATTTGTCAAGTGCTACATGTTGTTTAAATAAATAAACTCTTAAGCCTGTTTCTTTATCTCACATTGCCCCTCAAATCAATCAGGAAATCTCTTTGGCTTTCCCTTCCAAGACAGCTTCCCAGCACTTCCACTGCGGTGGCCATGCGTGAGTCACCACCCCCTCTGGCGTGGACGACTGCAGAACCTCTCAGTTGAGAGACCCTCCACTGCCCTTCTGACATGCCCTCTTAACACTGTCCACATGACTGCTGCTCACGCTCACCTTACCTCTGCCCTGGCTGCTCCTTCTCCTAGGACGCTTATGGCCCAATCCCCCTCAGTGTTTTGTTCAAACACCACCTTCCTAATCAAACCACACTGGCTGCCTCCACTTAAACAACACTGTGTCCGTATCCACACTCCCAATACCTCTTATCCCAGCCTACTTTAACAGCACCTGCCACCGTCTAACAAGTGTGTAATTTGCTGTATTTACTAGATCTCACAGACAGTCATGACAAGGTCCCAAAGGATTAAAGCTCCACAGGATAGAAGGGATCTGAATGCCTGAGTCACTGCCTAGAGCAGATCTGTGTTGGAGAAGCTACCTGCAACAGAAGAATTAGCTTTTCCCCAGCAAGGACTGACCACTTGCCAGGAGGCACATGCCCAGTTCTGAGGAGCAGGGATACCAGCTTCCATTTGACTTTGCCATCACCCACGTTTCCAGCGTATACCCCGAAGGTGAATAGAGCCTTGCCTGGGGAACACAAAGTAACAATAGCATCCATAGGACCCAGTAACCAGAGAGAGGGAGAAAGAAGCCAGATAGCCAAACAGGCAGCCTCTTATGAACTAGATCTTCTGAAGAAGAGAGATAGCAACTATGCTTTTAAAAATGAGATTTAAAAAATAACAACAACTCAAAGAAATTCAGTTCAAATGTGAAAAAAATAAAAAAACCTCTGAAATTCAAAAGGGTTTTTTTTTTTTTCTCTCTCTCTCTTTTAACTTCCTAAGTGAAACGAATGAATTAAAGGAGCTGTTAGTCTCTGTTGGGGATTGAAATTGGGTCTCAGATCAAGGAAAAAGATAGCTCAACCCAGACAGCGAAACACAGAGGGATGGAAATCATGAGAGAAATTATGAGAAAGGGGCTGGAGGACAGACTCAGAGGTCAAACATGTGAATGGCACGATTTCCCTGGGAGAGAAGGGAATGGATGGAGGAAGGCATTAGTTAAGGAAATAACATAAGAAATTTCCTCTGATTTGAAGAAAGACTCAATTCTGCAAATTGAAAGTGCTCATCAAGTTCTAGGCAGAATTCATAGGAGAAATTTTTCTTTCAAAAAACACTTAGGTTTTGACAACTTCTATAAAAGTCATTTTTAACAGTACCACTTAGGCATGTCCTGGCAGACTTCCTAAATTCAAGCAAAAAAATTGTACAGGCTGGGTAGGCCTGTAATCCGGCTCATGTCTGTAATCCTAGCACTCTGGGAGAACAAAGTGGGTAGACCACTTGGGCTCAGGGGTCTGAAACCAACCTGAGCAAGACCACCACCTCTGCCAAAAAAGAAAAGAAGAAAAATTAGCTGGGTGTTGTGGCAGACACCTATAGTCCCAGCTACTTGGGAAGCTGAGGTAAGAGGATCACTTGAGCCTAGGAGTCTGAGATTGCTGTGAGCTATGATATGGCACTCTACCCAGGGTGACATAATGAGACTCTGTCTCAAAAAAAAATGGATAGGCTGTCAGACATGAAAACTGTGCTATGTGCAGAGAAGAGAACTGGCATGAACTGGGTGGACCTCCAGGATGGGGGACCAGTCACAGAACACCAAGGGGTCCAAGAACTGATGTGAGCTGGACTGACCTCCCAGACGGAGGACCAGCCACAGAACACTACAGACTCCAAGAACCAACATGAACTGGACTGAGCTCCAGGACAGAGGACCAGCCACAGAACACTGAGGACTCCAAGACCAAATCCTATCCCCTGCCACAAGACCACAGTTCACCTCAGGATGGGGGTGAAACAAAGGTGTGTGCAAATATGGAAGGGTTAAAGGCTTATGTCACTGACGTATTTCATGTAACGAAATACTTCCAGAAGGTCTCTAAGGCAACAAAATGTGAGTCCAACAGAGTCCCTGATAAGGAACAAGGAGGGAGAAATGTCCATGAGTCTGAGGATCTCATTCTCTGGTGTATGTGTGTGCACACGTGTGTGTGTAATTTTCCATTCAGGCATGCCTATATTCAAATCTACATTGAAAATGACAGTGATTGAAAATTTGTAACATAAGTAATAAATAATCATTATTCAAATAGAAGAAGCATCTGACAGGGGAAAACCTAAAAATATCTTAAAGTACCAAACTATTTCATAAAACCTTGGGAAGGGAGGAGGGAGGAAGTAGAGAAGGGAAGTAAAAGTTTTCTTAAGGTTTCATCTGAGATAAGCATAGGGAAATGAAAGCATTATAAAGGGAGAAGAGGGCAGGGAGCAAATAAAACACTGATGGAGAGAGAGAGTTGGTATCTTTTTCCATATTGATAGCAGAGAGGTCTAAGAGGAGGGAATGGAATGGGACAGCAGTGTCCAGAGGAATGGGACACTGTGATAGAATCTCTAAATTTAACAAGGAAAACTAAGAGAATTAATAGTGCCTTGAGCAATCTGCCAAAATAAAGGAAAGAAAAGAAAAAACAACAGCTATAATTAGTTTATGACATTCCTATAAAAGCTATGGATTAGTTTCAAAATAAGGCTGTATACACTGAATACTTTTTCTTAAGTTAGTTTTTGAGTTGGGTGCCTCACTTGATTCTCCCAAACTGACCTTATTTCTTTGTCATTTCAGTTTTATTCCACCAGGGGGCAAGAGAGCAAAGGTAGTTTCTGTACAAAACTACTGAGAAGTCTATCTCCACAGTAAACCGAACCTGCCCCAGACGCTGTAGCTTTAAGTTTTATAAATACATAATGATTTTTCTCTAGTAAAGCTTAAGTGAGAATAGAGAATATTCTGGAGTTTACACTTCAGTCTAAAAAAACATGTTAATGCTGGTTGAATGTATTATATTAGGTAAATTGGCCTGGTATCCCCCCTTAAACTGAGAGTCTAATATTTTAAATATGGATTCACTGGGCAAAAGAGCAATGTCCATAAATCACACTCCCAGTCAAGCCTGACTTCTGGGGCTGGAACTTTCTCAGCCTCTGGACTCTGGGGACCCACCTGGGTCTTCCCTGGACCCAAGGGAAGACAGTCTAGGAGATTGAACAGAGGTTTGGGGGGGGGAGGCGGTGGAGAGAGCTGTGACTGGCATCCTGCAATGAGGAGGGCCTAAGACTCCGAGACCACTGCCCATTCACACAGAATCTTCCTCTTGCCTTAGTGAAAAGCATGCCTGTCATTTTATTATAAGAACAGAACATTCAGATACTTTGAAGCTGTGGTTGTTAGTTACTGGAAAACCAAACACCTAGGAATACCTGAGTGGCTATATATATATCTTCTTTTATAGATAAATATGTAGATAGCGATATAGAGGTAGATACACATACAGATGCTCTTCAACTTACGATAGATTCATCCAGACATAATAACCCCGTCTTAAATCAAGAAACATATTGAATACACACATTGCTTTCACACTATCATAAAGCCAAAAGATGTCAAACCACCCTAAATTGGGAACTGTCTGTATATGACTGGGATTATAACTAAGTATCTGTAGTTTTCATGTCACTATGATTTACTTCCTGTGATTTATTTCTATGTATGTATCTTTTCTTTCTCCCTAAATTTAAGGACTCCTCTAGATAAAGAATTTTTGTCGTATTTATCTTTGTACCTTCAACACCCAAGGCATCCAGCATTGTGCCCAACATAGATTTGATAAAGGTTATCTAAAGAAATATGTCAAAGAATTAATGGGTTGATTAGTTAATTAATTGGAAAGTAAAAATAGCCAAAGTGCCAGGGTGGTGAGATTGTGATGGATATTTTATTTATTCTTGTTATACTTGTTATTACTTTATTCTTATTTATTCTTCTTACTTTATAAATTCTCAGATTGTGATAATAACTTTCTTTTTTTTTTTTTTTGAGACAGAGTCTCAAGCTGTCACTCTGAGTAGAGTGCCATGGTGTCTGTCATAGCTCACAGCAACATCCAACTGTTAGGTTCAAGCAATCCTCTTGCCTCAGTTTTTCTATTCTTAGTAGGGACAGGGTCTCACTTTTTGCTCAGGCTGGTCTTGAACTCATGACTCAAGCAATCCACCCACCTCGGCCTCCCAGAGTGCTAGGATTACAGGTGTGAGTCATTATGCCTGGCTGATAATAACTTTCAATGAAAAGAAAACACTTGTTCATCCTTTGAGCTCAAAAAGCTAGTGCTTTTATCCCTGCCCTGCAAATGAGCTGTAGGAGAAGGGAGCTTGGAACAAAGAGGTCAGACAATTAAGTTCTCCAACTCATCCTGGAAACAGAGCTGCCAGATGTCCTACATACCAGAGGGAGTACTTTGAAGGTGACCGTAGTGACATTGGCAGTGAGGTATGGAGCATCCTTTATCTAGGATGAGTTCCCAAACTTAATTGTCCTACTGCATATGTATGGTAGGGAGATATGCCCACAAGAGGTTTAGGGGAGAAGTAGCCCTGTGGTTTTGAGTTTTAACTGCATATTGGAATCACTAGCAAGTTTCTGAAAATCCTAATGCTTGGTTACCAGCCTGAGATTCTGATTACAGCCCAGGCTCAGCACTACTGATGGAGAATAACAGAAAGAAAGAGCAGGCTGATTTTCTCCCTAACCGAAGTTAGCTAGCTGCTACCCCTGCCCAGCTGGTCACAGTAGGAAATACGACCTCCATGCAGTCAGTTCATCCCTCCCCAGGCTCTCGGTCTGGTCTGTTTTCCCATAGGCTCTGACCAAGTTCTTATTGAAATTTCTGACCTTGTCTAGAAAAGAGATTTTTCTGTAATTTGGTTGTGAAAAGTCAGGGTAGTACTAGTGAAGAGTACAGGTTCAGTGGACGTGGAGCAGAGGGAACAGCAGCAGGTCTGACTTCCAACTGTCTCCCGCCCCTTAGCAGCCACTAGAGTCATTGCTGCTGTTAGAACATCTCTTCCCCTTCAAATTTGTCTTGATCTTTGCCTTAAGCTGCATTCCCCTTTCTTCCCTTCCCTGAGCCCTAAACTTGACAAGGGTGATTCTGTCCCCAGGTAAAATGCAGGTATATTCTTTCTTTTCTCCAGTATGCACCAGGACACAACAGGGTATGTCTGCCTCCTCATTCAGCCGGCCAAGAAATCAGATGCTGGATGGTACACGCTGTCAGCCAAGAATGAAGCCGGCATCGTGTCCTGCACTGCCAGGTTGGATATATATGGTAAGTGCCATGTTATCGATTGAACATTGTGTGTAACAGACACCTTAAAAATCCTTTTTAAGGATAGGAGAATAGGGGCCAGGTGCAGTGGCTCATACCTAGCTATACTCCTGCCACTCTGGGAGGCCACGGCAGGATGATCCCTTGGCTCAGGAGTTTGAGACCAGCCTGAGCAAGAGCAAGACCCCATGTATACTAAAGATAGAAAAATTAGCCGAACATAGTGGTGGGTGCCTGTAGTCTCAGCTACTCAGGATGCTGAGACAGGAGGATGGCTTGAATCCAGCAGTTTGAGGTTGCTGTGAGCTAGGCTGATGCCATGGCACTCTAGCCTGAAGTATCAGAATGAGCCTCTGCCTAAAAAAAAAAAAAAAGTGGGGTATGTTTCCATAAGTGCATTAGTTGATTATATTATAACTTAGTGCCTAAGAGATTTCTGAAGTCATCTCATCTTGGTTACCTCAGGGCTTGTATACCTTTATATTTTACTATGAGCTTTACCTTTTTCAAAAAGAGGGCTTCTAATACTAGGAATTACAGCGAGTCCAGAGTTTACACATGCGTGTGCTTCTGAGCATCCAGCACCTTCCTGCTGTCTTCTCACTGCCACAGGCCGCCCATGGGAACGCCTCACAGCCTGGAATCCCCCAGCAGAATTTTCCGAACCCCATTCATTCATTCATTTACTCTTTCAACAAATGTACATTGCTCCAATCCCCTAATCAGACTTTAGAACTGCCCTAATAATGATAATATCAAATGACACATGTATGGTAACTTGTAATGAACAAAGCAGTACCCTGGGATCCTTCCAGACCCATGACATTATTGTTATTGTTGTTACCCTCATTTATACTGAAGAAACTGAGACTCTGAGAGGTTAGTAACCACAGCTAGGAAACAAATCTAGGTCTTTTCAATTTTCAAAAGGATCTAAGAAATTAGTTATTATTAATGTATTTATGTACTCTATTCCGCTCCCCTATACTTTTTGACACTAACTGGTATTTTTGGAAATATAGTCCTTAACCAAAAGAGTGCCTCTTTTTGTTTTCCTTTTCTAAAAAACAATTGCTTAGAATATGAATAAGTTTCATATTCAAAACTGGCTTGCTATGATTAATCAGAATAACAAATAACAGTAACTTTGGGCTCGGTGCCTATAGCTCAGCAGCTAAGTTGCCAGCAACATACACGGAGGCTGGAGGGTTGGAACCCAGCTCCAACCTGCTAAGCGACAATGACGACTACAATAAGAAAATAGCCGGGCATTGGGGCAGGCTTCTATAGTCCCAGCTACTTGGGAGGCTGAAGCAAGAGAATCGCTTAAGCTCAAGAGTTTGAGGTTGCTGTGAGCTGTGGCACCCTTACTCGAGGGTGACATAGTGAGACTCTGTCTCAAAAAAAAAAAAAAGAAAAGGAAAAAAAGAGTAACTTTGGCTAGAACCTGAGGTCCTTGCTCTGTTTTGGGGCAAGCCAGATGTTCCCTTTATTTAACACCATCCAGCAGAGGCCTTTGCCTGCCATTGTCTCTAGCTTTAATTTTTGGAGGAAATATACAGCTTTCTAATTATTTTCCCTTATCCTTGAGTTTGAGAAGAAATTCAACTGTGAGGGAAGTTGACATTAATACACTTTTCCCTAGGAAAGTTCGGGAGACAGAAGCCAGTGATCTGTTTCTTAACCTAGGCTAAGCTCCCAACCATTTCCCAGTCTTCCCCATGTCAGAAGGTGGTAGGTGTTCAACCAAGAAACTCAGTACCAATAAACCTGGAAACTGATGACTCATCCAGATCCCGCCCTCTGGGGCCTGAGTCCACAGCTCAGGTCTCCTGGACCAGTTCCTGTCCTGATCCCAACAACCAACCATCCCAATCCCAGCACCAACAACAGAAGGTGCCATTTCCTGGGCTGAGACTGGGGTGGTGGAGGGGGTCAAGGACTTAGCCTGGAATCTAGTCCCTATCCCCAACCACCAACCACAACACTTCCTGCCCATCTGAGGGAGAGGGACAGTAGGCTTCACTCTGTCTTCCAAAGGAGGGCTTCTAATACAAGGTAGTACAGTAATCGGGCTAAGATGTCAGAGAGAACAGGGAACGGCTAAGAGATGGAGGGGCAGGGAGAGACTGTGGAGTGCAGGTCTTACTGAGAGCCTGCTCTTTCGTGGAATTGCTATAGATTTGGTTCTATGAAACTTTATTGTCTCAGTTCACTCAGAGGTATGTAGGCTCTGAAAACCTGAATCAAGATAAAAAAAAATCAACAAAGGAACAATTTATAAATCACAATGCTAAATAAGGGCGTGGCTTTCTAGGACCTGGAATATTCCCTGCCTGATGAGCCCCCTTCACCATATCAAGGCTCCTAGAAACTTAATCAGATGATTGCTTGTTAATTTCTGAATCAAATGTAGACCGTGCGGTTTGCATGGATATTTCATTCAGACCACGTTCAAGCTGAAGGATCTTGTCTGCTAAAAACAGAGTCTCCTTTGGACCGAGCTTGGTGAACATGGAAACTAATAAATTCTCCTTTGTCCCTGAACCATGGTTGAGCGCACCTAAATTACTGCTCAGTCATCTCGCTGTAACCCATTAGAACCTGATTAGGGTGGTACGTAGGTTGCTAATGGCTGATCAGTGTGGTTACAGTGTGGGGTAGGAATTACTCAGAAGGTTGAACCCTTCTTTTTGTTCCTAGTTCCTCAGTTTTCTCTAACTTCTGAAATACCCTCCCTTAAGAGCTTAGGACTCTCCGTGTACTGCCTCTGGCACACAACCATGCTCGGTGGGAGAAATAAGTCTGACAAATCACCTTAGTTTCCTACTCTTCTTTGGTATAGGAATTCTAATCTTTCTTTTTTTTTTTTTGAGATGGAGCCTCAAGCTATCCCCCTGGGTAGAGTGCCATGGCATCACAGCTCATAGCAACCTCTAACTCCTGGGCTCAAGCGAGTCTCCTGCCTCCGCCTCCCAAGTAGCTGGGACCACAGGCACCCGCCACAACGCCCGGCCATTGTTTGGTTGCAGCCATCATTGTTGTTTGGCAGGTCCGGGCTGGGGATTCGAACCCGCCACCTTAGGTGTACGTGGCTGGCGCCTTAGCCCATTGAGCCAGGAGACTCACTTGAGCTCAGGAGCTGGAGGTTGCTGTGAGCTGTGATGCTACAGCATTCTACCTAGTGTGACAGCTTGAGGTTCTGTCTCACAAAAAAAAAAAAGAAAAAAAAAAAGCCCCTCACAATCATGGCGGCCAGGGCGGGGTCTGGAGGGGAGACACAGGGCTGGCAGCCCTCAGAATAAGCAGTCATGTCCGTGGAAAGATGGCTGTCTTTCCTTGCCATTCTAGGAATAGGAACTACAAAGCTGAATTTGCATCATGCCACCTC